>VDFB02101245.1:23914-153345 GCA_007258455.2 Sequoia sempervirens | reverse complement strand
AAATGAGATAATTAGTTAGAAAAATAAAGATTTTCAAAAATCAAGAAGATAAAGACTACTTGATTTGTGAAATTCAAAAAATCAGGAAGATAAGAGTTGAACTAAAGATCATATTTGGAAAATCAAGAATCTGCCCGATTACTTGATTTTTGGAGGAATATTACCATTTTGAATTAAATTAACTCAAAATATGGATTTTGTGAAATAATAAATGATCAATTTTCAGATTATTTACTAAAATGAACTGACAGTTAAGAATGTGAAATCATTTTAAATAATTAACTTATTTAAAATGAGAGAAATATTAATTTTGACAATTAAATAATTAAAGATAATTATTTAATTTAGTAGATATGATTAATAATTAAATAAATCAATCAATTCATTTAAGTATGACAATTAGTGACATATTAAATAAATAAATAGAATTTATTTATTTAATAATCAGGAAGAAATGAATGAAGAAGGGTAATTAAATAATTTAAGAAATTTATTTAATTAAGGGAAGACTTAGACAATTAATGACGTATTTAATAAATAAATAAAATTTATTTATTTAATAATCACGAAGAGTAAAAATGACAAGAATTAATTAAATAATTATGAATTATTTAATCAATAGTCGAATGTGGACCAAAGACATAATTAAATGTCATAATTATGCTAGGACGAAAGTGGTAAAAATAGAGCTTGTAGGCCTAGGTCATTTTTAAGTGTCTACAACTAAAAAATTAAATTTTTGGTTTTCATGGAATTGTTTTAAGAATTTGGAATGGTACATGGTGTTTGCATTAAGAGTGAATTTGTGGTTGGTACGAGTGGATTTGTACTGTGAATTTTCATTAGTAATGAATTTATCCATTTGTTGGGCTCATGTTTATGCATATTGGCCATGGAGTGCTAGTCATCATCATAGAGCATGAACATTATTATTCCCAAGTAATCGACAGGTGCCATGACTTATCCTTTGAATGGTGGGGGAGCATGTCCCTCGGGAAAGCAATGTGCAGCCAGAGAATGAAGAAAATTGGCACAACTTCAAAGCGCCAATACCAGAAGTTTCTAAACTTCTGCATAGCTATGATAGATGTAAGAAGTTATCAAAACATTTCTCAATGATCAGACAATATGTAGGACAAGTTTTACATAGGGAATTTCTTTTCATTACTTGTCAGAGGTATTTCAATATGAAGTTGTGTGATTGGTTAGTTTTTCCAACTCAACAGCTTTTCCATTAAAATATTTTCAGATGTACTCACTTCAAAATGTTGCGCCATTGATCTTTTGCAATCCTGTGTGGTGTGTGGGCCTAAAGGAAATCAATTTATAAAGGAGTTATTGATCTAGTGTACAAGATTAAATGATTGAATTTAAAATTACCAGACTATTTTTAAAATCTAATTTTGAAATTAGTCTTATGTGAATTTAAAGATATTTTAAATTTTGTTTATTTTTAAAACCCAATCACCCCTATTTACTTTCGAGTTTTGAATTGCTCTTTCTGTGACCATAGGAAATCACCAATGGTGCACTATTAAAATGTTTTCAGATGTACTCACTTCAAAATGTTGTACCATTGATTCTTTGCAATCTTGTGTGGCATGTGGATCCAAAGAAAACCATTTTGTAAAGTAATCCTTGAGCTAGAGTATAAGATCAATATGAAGTTTTTTCATTGGTCTATTTCATCAACTCTTCTAACCGATGGTGCATCATTAAATTGTTCTAAAATGTATTCATTTCAAAATGTTATGCCATTGGTCCTCTACAATCCCCCATGGCATGTGGGTCCAAAGGAAATCAATTTATAAAGTAATTCTTGAGTTAGCATATAATTTTTAATGATTGGATTTAAAATTATAGGACAATTTTTTAAAATCTAATTTTCAAATTAGTCTTATATGAATTTGGAGACATTTTAAATTTTAATCTTTGAAAAATCTAATTCAAATATCTCTTATGTGAATTTCTCTGCAATTGCTAAAGGTTTTCACTAGTTAGGGTTTTGTTCCTATTTTAGACGTAAGGGCATTTGTTGTTCTCTTTGAATTATCACAAATTGTCTCTCTAAAGCTTAGGAAATCAAAGCATACCTAGGGCACAAGAATCCTTTCTGAAATAATTTGTGATTGTTATTATCATAGTAGAAAGTCTATCCTTGCATCTAACATTTGGAGATTTGACTTAGTGAAATTAATTGCCTTTGAAAGTTGATGGGTCTATGGAGCCAAGGTTGAGCCTTATGTTTTGCCTATGTGGGTGCTTGATAGAGTAGTTCTTATCTAATGATTTCATTCATTCAATTGATTGAATTCAAAACCCTAGTGTTGAAGAAAAAGTTTGAGGTGCTTATACAAATTATTTTGTCTCTCTTATTGTTACTTTCTACCTTTGTGGAACAATTTCTAATTAGGTCTTTAACTTGATCAAATTTATTCTTATATGTAGATTTCCCTACTCTTCTAACCTTTTCAATGTAATGTTTAGGATCAAATCTCCTCCTCTAGACTATTTGGATCTTATACTTCATTAGTTTAGAACTTAAGAGTTCAAGTCCTTCCCTTGATCTTATTGTAAAGTTAAAAAATTTCATGGTAGGTGGTATGAGGGAGCCCTTTTTGTGTTGCCACAAATGTGAGAAAGGTTTTCAAACCAATATAAATCTTTGATGCTGCTTTGAAAAGTGTTTTCTTTGACATTCAAAAAGAGTTAGAAAACTTCATCGATAATTAACACAAGTTCTAGAACCTAAGCTATACTTCAACATGAGCCTTTCCTTTAAAAAAAGAGGTTATGAAAGGGTTGTCAAACTTTGACAAGGTTATGAAAATGTTGTTGAGAGCTGACAAGGTTGTGAGAACTTCGGAAGCCGTCACAAGTTTTGGAACCTTCTAATTTTGTCAATGACTTAACACTTAGGCAATTTTTCAAGGGAAACTCATGACTAGAAAATGAAAATGATTGGACAAAGGGAAAAAACTACGATGGAATTTAGACTTAAGGTAACAATATTAATGTTTAAATCTAAAATAATTTAAAATAATTTTTTTATTGATTTTAAAAATATAAAATCAAACTTGATGTACATATAGAATTAATAAAAATCAAATAATTATATTAATATTAATACCAGAGATTACATCATTAATTAAAATTATAATATTAAGATTAAAAGTAAAAGGAGAATAGAAATCATTGGTCAAACCTTTTTCGTAGTCAAGAAAGGTTTCAAAACCAATATAAATCTTTGACACTCCTTTGAAAAGTACTTTGTTTCACATTCAAAATAATTTAGAAAACTTCATTGGTAATTAAAACAAGTTTTAGAATATGAGTAAGACTAATACAAGATTTTTCTTTCAAAAACAAAGAGATTATGAAATGGGTGTTAGATATTGACAAGGTTGTGAAAACCTTTTTGGGAGCCAAAGAGGATGTGAAACCTCTTCAAAAGCTGACACCGGTTTTGCAATATTCTAGTTGTTGACTTTAGAGAGTCAAGCCAATGGACATTGCAAGTCACTCTCCCTTGTGTAAATAATTCAAAATGCATTTTTATCAAGTTGCTCTGTGAACGGCATGCCTGTTGTAATTACATGATGATACTTGTTTTGGTTGCTCGTGTTCAATACAAGCTAGTCATAAAACATTCTTCAAATCAATAAGAGAGATTCTAGTCATTCAATTTGAGTCACCATTTGAGATGCATGCTAACATATCACATCATCACAATCTTGAAAGGGAAAGGCACAACATCAAAAAAACATCAAAATAATTTACTATCTTGGATATCCAAAGTATAAATTCGACACTTGAATAATGTTTGAGAATTAAAAACCAATTTGACTTGATAGTTAAGGATAATTTGAGTAATTACAAGACTCTTGAACAATATGTGCTACCTATAATACTTCATAATAGTGGCGAAATGAAATGAAATCATTAGATGCTTCAATAGCTAAATTTAATAACATTGCAATTCTAAATTGAATAGCTTCTTAAAAGTAGAAGGATTAATACACTTTTCTAAAGAAACAAAAATACTCTTTGGCCCAACAAAATAAAGTGGTGAGAAATTCTTCACTAGAGGTGCCTATCAAATGACAAATTTGGTATGTGAAAAACAAACTATTCATAAAGCTTGTGTGACATAAAATATCCAAGATTTATTGAGTGGTTATTAGTAGGTCTAACTATCAATAAATCATAAACTAGAATTTTTTCCTATGTAAAATAAATTTTGTGTTTATATAATATTTTTATTTAAAAATATTCAAAAAATGAACTAATAATATTTTTTGTACAGTGGTAATGTATTTGTGTACAATCTAGAATAGTGAAGGAAAAGTCGTATAATGATAATAAATATGTGATTCAAGTTTATAATAAATTGCTCACATTTTTGTCCTTCTGATACATCCCATTTAAGACTAGTCAGCTTTACATACATTATATGGTGCAAGACAATTGTTTCTAGGTGCATATTTATTGTTCTTGTACAATTTTTTAAGAGTTTGTTAGAGATAATAGATCCAAATCGACTTAGGTTTATGTACAAAGACTAAATAAACCCTACATTAATAAAGACAAGATTGGGTGAACATTGTCCACACAATCTTTAACATGTGTTCACTATAAATTGCTTTTCAATATTAATGAATTGTGGCCAAGGTACCATTGACAATTGCTTCTCTATTTAGTTGTAAGACACATTGAAACAATTGACAATTAAACACAAAGGAACACTAGCAATTGCATCTTTGTGTGCAAACTAGCATGCCCAAAAGTTGTTAAAGGTAGCCAAGCTGCAAAACAAAGAAGAGATTTGTTGTTCAATACATGCAAACTATTTCAATTATTTATCAGGTACACATTTTCTTACATTGCTAAAGATGAATCCACTTACCATTTTTGGGGTTTTGCTCATATAGGAAGTCACAAATATCTTTTAAAAGTATTTTCTCAGTGCTCTTTTTCTATGTTTTGTAAAATGATCTGTACAAATTATTTTCCACAATCTAGATGAGAGCCTAATGGAATTTATATCAGAGTTCTTCAAGTTATTCTATATGCAATTTAAAATCTCATCGTAAATATTCAGGTAGCTACATAAGTTTGCACGTTATTTGTTTAAATAATATAACTGTTTTTATTTCTATCTCTGTTAGATATAAAAAATGTAACATTTTACTCCTCATTTTACACTGTAGGAAATTGGTTATTCAACACACTTGAAGTTTTGTTGCATTTTCATTGCACGTCAATAGAATTGCACAAGGATTAATTAATCACTTTTTCTATGCCAAACTAGGCATGATTATGATGCATTTCAAGTAGTAAGATATGAGTTACATTTAGAGATTTTGTACAAGATGCATGGTGTGCATAATGTAAATAGATATTTGTCTAGAATGTGTGTTTGCTTCAAGTGCTTTGTCTAGAATAAAAAAGTGTTCTTTGAGGTGATATATTTTGCATAAAATGAATGCAAAAATGGTTGAATATGTCAATTGTATTGTGGTTAACCACTAGGAAGTAACGATAACTTTAAGAAATCCCCTTGAAAAAGATATAAAATCCTCGCGAATATTTCATTTTTTTGGAAAAATATTAATTTCTATTGGAGAATCTTTCCTTTTTTTTGAAAAAATATTAATTTTATTGGAATTTTTTTAAAATCACTAGAAATTTGTAGAAAATCTTGGCGAATTATAGATAGATTTGAAAAAAAATAAAAATTGTTGGCTAATTATACTTGCATTCAAAAAAATAAATTAGGTTCAGTTATTGTAGCGTCAAGTAAATTGCCGACATTGAAATTTCACACTATGTTTGGCTCCCCCTTATGTTCTTAGACATAATTGTGCTTATTATTTGCTCATTTTATTATCATTTTCAAAAAATAAAGATAAAATTGGGAATTAAAATTAATTAATTAATTAACGATAATTAAAGATCCAAAATAGGCCTGGTCTAGGGCGCCCTCACCCTTGACCACCCAATTTTGGCCCAATTTTTAATATTTTATTGTCGATATTTTTCATTTACAAATTTAAATTCATTTGTTGAATTTTCAAAATAATTATTGCAAGAAATCAAGATTTGCATATATATAAATATGTCTTTTTCATCATTTGAACACCTAGGCAGTTGGAATATCAATTGAGCATCCTAAAAAGTAGTAAAAGCAATTCAAAGTCAGAATAAACAATATTCTACAACATTTCATTAGTCAAGATTCATGTTAGCAATGCATCATATAAGATTTGTTTCATGTTTTGTGAGTACTAACACTTGTAAGACCTTCAAGCAACCATCAAATTCTCCTTCCATGAGATGTGCGACATGACTTCAATTCATCAAGGAAAGAAGATTTGAGTGGTAAGTTATAGCACTTGTGGTTTATCATTTTTTTTATCCATTTGGCTCTACCTAATCTAGGGTAAGCACTCTTTATCCAACATCATCATAGCCATTGTGGAGGTGGAAACACCAAAATAGGGTTTGACTTAGGCGAGCCCTATACAACACAACCCTTTCTCCTCTCTTCCTTACAAGTGGAAGACTTGAAGTGGAATTGGAGAAGATTGAAGACCTAATATCAAGATTAAGCATTTAAATAAATTCGTTCATCAAATTAGGGCAAGATCAATTATTCATCAACATAAGAAGTTCCAAAGCTGAGTTCGAGATGAAGATCCTATAGACTGCAACTTATTGATACCTGTTCAAAGATTCCAAAAAGTAGCATTTCTAGTCTAGGGTGCCCATGTCCCTGACTAGACAGTTTCAACCCAAACTTGAATGGCACATTCCTCTATCTCTATCATCTTCTATGCTATTCTTAGTTTTTGTGTATCAACTCTGTGTTCTTCTATATTCATATGAATTTACTATAGTTGCCTAATTGACCTAGTTTACATAACCAAACCCCTTCAATTCCTAATCAACATTAATCATCAAACCCCCCCAAAAAAAGAGGACCAAAACCCTACTCATCCATTTTGGCTCTTCCTTGAGGATAGTAGCCAAGTGGTCTTTTATGATCATTTTTGTGTCCTCTCAAATATCATGTTCGGGAAAGGTGCAATTTAGACCCTAGATCCCTTTTCCCACATAAAATTTTGGCGAACTTGACGTATCTTACATTTACAAGCTTCTAATTTACATGAATTTGAGTGAAATCTTAAGTTGTGTGAAAGTGTTACCATTCAAATTGCATTTATTTTCATGAGACAAATTGAGAAAAGTTAAGGTTTGCAAGTCATTTTGAATTTCAAAAGATAAAAATAATCTATTTGCAGTTTTTTAGAGATAAATTCAGTTAGTTATCACATATTGCATTATGAAAATTATCATTTATTAGGAAATTGGGACTTATTGCATTCATTTTTATTTCTTTGATACATAAAAAAACATGCATCTATGTGCTTTATGTAAACACATTAGCTTTTATTGCATTTCCAAAATTCTGTTTGGTGTCAGGGATGAACTTTTACAAACTCAAAACTTTAAACAATATACTACATTTCCAGATTGTTAAACTTACAAAATTTTACACCTTTGGTCTAGGGCACCCTCGCCCTTGTCTTGCTACTTTCACTCCAAATTTTAATCACAATTATATTTTTGTTTCTAATATTTGTGTCTTTCTATCATCATCATCCATTCTTCCCATCATTGTATGAACACTCAAGTGTCTTGAATCTTGTGATCAATTTATGAGCTTAACAACCTAGTGTCCCATATCAAATACTCCTTTGAGATGTAGTTACAAAATCATGGCTTCCCGTGTTGCAATTACATCCAATTTTGAGTATGAGTTTCATAACTCTCACTCAAGGAGGTGCATCTATACAATCTATCTTTGATCTTCTCCCTACTCTAACTTTGACTATTTATTCTTCATCACCAACCATTCATGTGGACTTGGAAGCTGCTATTGCACATGTCCTTGAATATAAGCTTAAACAATTGGACAAAGACCTTGAAAGCATTCAACTATAATTAAGTATTAAATACTTGGCTGGAGAAATTGTTCCTATTATGGAGAACCTTTAAAAATTGATCAATGATGCATAAGGAATAGAAGTGTTGCATATCCTAGCTCATATAGTGGTCTCAAACATCCCTACATCAACTAGTTATGCTCAAACCCTTACCAACACTCAAAATATAATGGGAAAGCAATTTTACTCTCCTTCGACCATACCTTCTATTCCTACTTTAACCCTTCTAGTTGTTGCATCCATCACACAATATAGTAAAGGTATTAACTCTAGTTTAGGATTTCTTGGGAATCCTTATAATATTGTCCCTTTATCTACCACACCTTCATTTTCTTCACCCCTCATCCATTTTCAAAATAATAACCCTCCAATCATTAACAATAGCCCTACACATTCCAAAAATTCTAAAAATGTCCCAAGACAATTTTGTAATCAATCAACTTTTACAAAATATGTCATCTTTACAACAACAAATTTCAAACATGAACCAAAGTCAATCCAATGCTAATCCTTCAACATATCTCATACTTATTCCATTATCATTTTCTATCCTAAAAAGACCTATTCTGCAAAACATAGAGTTTCCTCTCTTTGAGAAGTATGTTGGCAAAGGAGATCCCAACAATCATAATATTGACTTTCACCACTCTATATGGTGGTTTCCTTTCGAATATGCTCTCTTAGCTAAACTATTTCCTAGATAATTGAAAGACATGGCCTTGGATTGGTTTTGTTCATTACCTAATAATTCAATTACTTCCTTTACACTAATTATTAATGAATTCCTTCAAAATTTTCAAGCAAACATTGGACCTCAAGTTAAACTAATAGATTTAGTCCATTGTAAACAAGGATCTAAGGAAAAAGTGACTAATTTTATAGGACGATACCAAGCTCTTTGTTCACAAATATCATATTCTCTCTCAAATGCCAATATACAAAGATTATTTATTGGAAACTTACAACCTAACATTTAGGATAATATCTTATTAATGGAGTATCTGTCATTCAGACATTTATGTATGACTCTTTGCGACTGCCAAATTTCAGTTAACCAATATGAAGGCACACCTTCATCGACTCCTAACAGTCAATCTGAAGTTGGTCCTCAATCTAACTATCAATCATTTAAGAAGAAAAACAAAAAAATCATCAAAATAAACACTCCTCAATTATCTAATCACATTCAAAAACAAGTTGTTGCTACATTCTACAACACCATATCAATTTAGGCCAAGAGATAGACAATTTTCACAATTTCTTGATTCTCTCCATGCAATTATGTTACAAATTATCTCCATACAATTATGTTACAATTTCTTAATAAGAACATGATCCAACTTCCTCCTATTTGTCCTATTGATATCACAAAACTATTACCTCCTAAATTTAATGCAAAATCCTTTTGTTAATATCACCATACACCTAGACATGATACAAAAAGATGTATGTCTTAAGTACCAGGTGCAAGACCTCATCGATTCTAATGTAATCTATGTTAGGATTTAGGTGGCATCAACCTTGTAAATCCATTAATTAATTGTTTTCCTAATGTCTTTTGTAAATTACCCATAAGAGGTGAAACCGTTTAACCAACGGTGGTGAAAGAGCTCATGTAAAGACAAAGTTACTATTACCATTTGTCTTCTAGAAAAAAGGACAAAATAGCTAGGCGTCCCATTTAGAATCTCCTATTTCTAGAGGGTTATGACATTTGTCATAAGTTGTAATAGTATCTATGACACTATGACAACTCTCATAAGTTTTTATGACAACTATGACAACATTTATGATTGTACTTATGACAGATTCCTTCCCTAGGCACCCATGCATGAGAGATGCCTTATGACAGTTGTAAGAGAATTTGTAAGTTACTATTTTGGGTGGACTTGGCGGTTGCAAGGAGGTAGGCGTGGGTTTTTCCATGTGGTTTTTATGCATGTTGTTTGGTGATACCATGGTGGTATTCATCCTCACAAGTTTCTATAAATTGGGGCCTTGAGCTAGAGTTATTCATTGAGTTGTGTAGGTAACAGGGTATTGCTGGATTCTACAGAGTTATTTAGAGGAGCATATTTCTATTGTAATCTCTCTTGGATTTGTAATATACTTGCCTCTCTCTTTCTGTGGTGGAGTTTTTTCCCTTAGGGGTTTCTCCACGTAAATTTGGTGTCATGTGTTATGGTTTTCTATTTCTTGTTTTAATTCTGCAATCACATAAGTTTAAGGGTTAATCTTGGATTCAGATTTGCAATTAAAGTTGGTTAAAGTTCTTATTGCAAGCTTTCTTCACCTTGTTTTAGAACAATCTAGTTGTTTGGTGTAAACTATAAAGCCCAAATTACTCGGTAGTGCCACCTAATCAAAACTTGTAAATATTTACCAATCCATTACCAAGTCATGCAACTGATTTTTTTGAAGAAAATTATAATGAAGAAGATGTTGATAACATATATGATATGATCAACATGATTGATCCTTGAAAACATGAAACTAATCTGTTACTTGATATTAATTTTGTACATATTGATGCTTCTATACGTGCACCTAATGGTCCTCTTTACATCACCGATATAATTAATGATAAACCCACAAGGGGAATACTTGTTGATCTCATTTGTGTAGTGAACGTGATCATGAAATAATTTTTGTATGTGCATGAAATTTATAAGGATAACTATGAATAATCAAAAGTGTCGCTAAAAGCTCATGATGACTCTATTCACCCTATGATTGGTTCTATAACTCTCTCAATTAAAGTTGGACCTAAATAATTGGATATTTTATTTACCATAATCTTAACATTAGATCAATTTTGTGTGAAGTTAGATCACCCATGGCTTACCTCCATAAATGCAGCCCCCCCTCAATAATTCATGAATGTCTAAAATTCCCATTTGGAGGACAAATACAAAGTATTTATCATAGTGGATTTAAACCTTTGGCCCTTCATGGAATTTTTTTACTTGATTACTTTTGGCCTCAATCAACCCAACTCACCCAACCTTATGAGGATTATCTATTTTTATCATACTAAAGTTTATGCTAAAATATAGCCCAATTATCCCTTACCAATATTTTTCTTGAGGCTCCTTTGTATTTAGTGGCTTCATTGATTATTCCTCCTACTCCACGGGTAGTGAATGAACCTTGGCCCAAAGCGAGTATTATTCCTTGGCCTTGATCTTCTGGAATCTATGTCACAATTCCCCTTCTGCCATCCTATCAAGGACCACAAGGAAACTATTCAATGAGGCCTTCAGGGATTGATTTTGTGCCTCCTAAATTGAAACAATCCTTTGTGCAAAAACCTAAAACTTTGATGGTTCCCCAATCTTCGGTTGTTCCTTCCATCCCTCATACAAAGGAAGAAAAGAGACCAATGTTGGAAAACACTATAGTCCCCCTTCACAAGTTGAAGCTTGTGCAAGATGAAATCAAAATGCAAATGAACAAAAATAAAAACATCAAACTATGGCTTGTTAGCTTGTTGAAGATAATAAATCCTTACCTAATGATCCTCCATCCATACAACTAAATTCTAATGAAATACCTCCAACCCATCCATCCTTATCATCACCTAATTTCATTCCTCCTCCCTCACCAAACCATGAAGTTGAACCTTATCTTTCCCAACCAAGCCAAAGATTAAAAATATCTCATATGGATGATAGTTCTCACAGTCATGTTGATAGCACTAGTATTCAACCCATTGTGATATACTCCAATACTAAGTCAAAAGATAAAAAACAAGAACAAAAAGATCATAAAAAAATATCTCTTATGTTTGCAAAATCAATGAATCTAGATGGGGACAACCGTGATGATCCTCTTGCAGTGAGTGCCCCCCATGTGTTAAGTCTAGTACTTCTCCTTATACCACACTTTTTATAGTTTCTTTAGCTTATTGTCCACCTTCCATTTATGATGAGAAATATTAGGATGTAGATGATTTTCTATAGATTGATTCACATGTGTAGTACCCTTTGTGTCTTTATGTTTTTGCTTGCATGTAATGTGACCTCCTAGTAATGTGTTGTTTGGAATGTATTTATGTTTGTTAATTTTCTTTGGATGACCCTTGTTGTTTTGATTGACACAAGGATACAAATAGAATGAATTTGTTGCAGAATTATTCTATTTGTATCTCCATTCTTCTTTATGTTGTAAACATATTTATTTTGTTCCTTTTGGGAATAATACAAAGTGTTGAGACATTTAGGTCTCTTGCATGTCGACCCAAAATATTTTATGTTGTTTTCACATGTTATTCCTTCTTTCTGCTCATAGTTCCATAAGTATTTGGGGAATTATGTCAATTTCGAGCATGATCATATTACACATTGTCTCTCGTCCATATTGACCCCAGATCTATGGATCACTCATGTGCTATATTTGTCTTGTTATCTATATAGGTTTTTTTTTGGGGGAAACCCCTTGTCACGAGTCAAATTTTTGGGAACATATCGCTTGGAATAAGGTTTCAAAACAAGCTCTCATGTCTTATCATTTTATAAATATCATTTTTTATTCTTCCTTAAAGGAAATTGCTCCTGGTTGGCATTAGCAATTACTTTAAGGTGGGGATATACATTACATTATTTGCTTCACTTTGTTCACACACTATGAACTTAGTGATGCTTCCATGGCATATTGATCATATTTTGTAGTGCCTTACCAAAGTTATTTTACAAACAACAAGCTTTACTTATAATTCTTGGTATGGTTGACATGCGAAATCACCTAGTGAATATCTAACTTCATTAGGCCTCATGTGCTTTCATTTGCTACCATTGCATAAACTCACCTAGTGAATATAGAACTTTATTAGCTTGTGTTGTTTCTTATCAAGTTCACCTAGTGAATACCAAAATTCACTATCTTGTGATGCCTTTCATGGGTCACCAAGAACATCAAACTTTTCTATCTTATGATTTATGGATGTTTTGGGTATGGATCCTAGTGAGAGTTTGTGGATCTCGCTAGATCATGATGTCATACCCCCTTTTTGTGTTTGTATTTTGTTTGCATAGTTGTTTTGAATAAGTTTTTTGTATTATGTTTAATGCATGTCTTCATTGTGTATACTTTGTGTTTATCATGTTGTATTGCACCTCATGTATGTGTTTTCCTTTGTCTTTACATTATTGTTTAGTAGGATCTTGAGCCTGGGGACTAATGCATTGAAGGGCCTATATAATAGCTAGTTTTCTTCCATTTAGTTTATGTCTTTTAACACTTCAAGATGACAAGTGTACAAACAATCCTAAAACTTATATATATTTAATATCTTTCATGCATCCTAAACCATACTTTAATATGTGGAAATATAATTATGATATGATGGTACTTGTATGTATGAATGTGTGAATGTTTATGAAATTTAGTATGATTCTTTGTCTAATTCAAGGTTGTTAATGATGCGTATATTTTATATGAAGCTAACCTCTTGCAGCCATAAGAACTATAGCCCACAACAATTGGATTGCACCTATCCCATAATAAAAAGGATCACAGGAAAATTGTAGGGGAGAGTCCAGAATGTTGAAAACGTGACAATTCCATGAAGTAATGAAGGCAATCATTGAAATGGTCAATTATGAGTTACCAAATCATCAAAAAAGATGAAATGAGGAAAAAGGAATCTACTTTGATAAGGAGGCCATGACGTGACAATTTTCAAAGAGCATGTCTTTGTCAAACCGTTAGGGAAAAGTTTTAGGTCTATTTCTCTTCTTCTATCTATTTCAATTATGGTCTTCAGTTGCAAAGACTAGTCCTCTCCCTATTTTGAAGGAGAGTGGACATATACATTTAAATTTTGTTTTTAGTCCTAGCATGAATAAAATTCCTCCCACACCTATATGTTGGGATCAGTGGTTGAGGATATAGTTGCTAGTTCTAGTTTTTATTTTATCAAACAATACTTCATTGTTAGTTTTTTGGTATTAAGTTGCAATGGAAACCTGTTGAAGATTCTTGTCATACTATAAGAGTTTAGTTTCTATACAATAAAGGAGTTTTTGGTTTACTATCATGATTGGTTAATCCAGTAGTGTATATTTGATTTCTCATGTAGAGGAACAACTCGAGCAAGGGCCACTCGAGGTACTATTAACCCACCTTGTTTTCTGTTATTAGAATAGATGTATGTTACTGTATTCATTTCAAATAAATTTCAATTATATGCATGTGAATGATATCTTGTATGACAAATTACATTCTATAATGCTCCCTTGAGTTGTTCTTCAAAGAAGTTAAGAAGTTAATCAGTTAGGAGTTAGAGTCAATAGTTCAAATTTAGTAGTTAGCAGTTATAGTATTAAGCTGAAGGTACCCATAGCATAAGTAACAATTTAATTCATTTCCCTTGTTTTACAAGTTAATGCTTTATTTCCTCTCCTAACCTTTACTATTTTCTGTACAAGTGTAAACTACCTATACTCACTGATATAGGTCATGTAGAGTCCATGAGTGCATATATAGTGCCAACATCATCAAAAGCTTATGAAGTCTTGTTTGATAATTAAATGAAGCCTTTGTGAAGGTTTGGTGAACTGCTCAGTTAGGAGCCTATCCTCTGAATTATGTGCCTACTCATACACCAAGTTGATTGAACATTAAAAAGGCCTTAAGTTTTTGGAACTGTTATTGGGGATGGTGCTACATTCAAGATTCTCATGTGTAATTTCAAGATTTCATAGTTTAGAGTTTTTCTTTCAACATTAGGGTAATTAGGTTTAACCATCAACACAAAAATGCTTTACTAGAAATGTGCAAGAAACATTGATCCAAAGTGTCATAACTATTATATGTAGAGGTGGCAAGATGCTCTGGGAAGATTTATCCCCTCAACACATGAAGCTTTAGAGGATATTGGTGATCACAATGAATAGAGCGAAGCTATTCCTGAAGGAGAATCATCCTTGATACCAATACCCACATTGGACACAAAGGAGGCTTCCCACATACACATTAAAATTATGGATGATGTAGTAGTGGAAGACCCACCAGATCACGTAACCTTTGAGTTCTCCATTGCCAACAAGGAGAGAGCAACTGTTGGAGTTATGGAAAAATACTGAGAGGGGGGGGGTGAATCAGTATCTAAACTTTTTCAACTTCGACCCAGATTTTTAATTCTGATTTCCTTTTCTTTCAACAATAGAGTAAAGTAATCACTTTTGAAAGCACAAAGATATTCCAACATTAACTCAGTCTATTTGACAACTTATGAAAATATGATTTGAGTGAGATATCTTGCATTTGCCAAAACATAGCTCAGATTTGATCTCAATATTACTCTAATTAATGCATTCATGAGTTGAATGTAAACATTCATAAACAGAATTGAGAACAGTAATAATCCAACAGTGAACTAAAACAACAACACAGAAAAGCAGTGAGCACACAAAAGAACAAAGAGACAAAATATTTTGTTGAGTGGAAAACCCTCCTAGGGTATAAAAACCACTCCTAAACTACCTTACTGGCTTAATCTTCAAAACCACTTTTAACAATGCCTTATAGGCTAATTTTTGAGCACCAACTCAAGGAGCACCAACCCCTCATTTAGAGACACCAACCCCTTACTCAGATTTCAGAATTACAATAATAATATATCAGAGGATCTCTCTGTTTTTAGTTAAGTTCATAACACTCTACTTCTAATACTCTAGGAACAATATCCTAGTATTACATCTAGTTCCCTCTCTTGATACGACCAAAATAACTATCTCTTAGAATTATAGGCCAACAAAATCTATCACTATTTTCAACATTGGTTTTTATATACATTTCAAGTATGTCTATAATCAAGAAATCTTCAACAAGCGTTTTGCACAAGATTTTCAAACTCTCTTGCTATAATTAGAATATGAAGCTGATTCATAATGATCTGTAGATGAAGGTAAAAATCAAAGTAACGCCTATCCATAGAGCTTTTAATTTCTGCGCTGAATCAGGAGATATCAAATTGTAATAGAAAGATTTTCATCAAAGTCATGGCAGCCCACAAACATAAAATCATATCCTCTGAAATCTCAGAGAATATTTTCCAGAGATTCAATACCAATCCATGATGTCGGCATGCAACTATACTTAGAAAAATCCATGCCGGCCACAGTGTATGAGTCTTCGTTAATCATTTGCTGAGACAACAGTCACCATGTGTTCTTTGTGATTCGCTATGACCTTATGCGAGCTGCGTTTCCTTTTGTCCCTGTGTGTCGCCAAGCCCTTCTGCCGTCGAGGAGAAACCATATCGAAGATCTTTATGTTTCCCCGAGATCACATTTCTGTTATTCATAGTGAAACAGTCGCTGAGACACAAGAGTCTTTCTCACTGAAATGTAACCTTCATTCTCATCTGGGTCGCCGTGACAAATCATTATTGGGAAGACCTTATGTAGAATTCACTTTGTTTTTCCGAAAGTCATTCTGTGTCGCTGTGACATCCTGCTGTCGGGGAGATGTTATGTAGATTACATTAAGTTTCACCGAAAGACTTTATCCCTTGTGTGTCGCTGTGACATTATGATTCTCTCGCCGATGCATCCTTCTACCTTATGAGTGTCGCTATAGCATACCATCATCGGGGAGACCTCTTGTAGAAAGCTTGAGTCATACCAAAAGTCACCAACCATCTTCTGTGTCGCTGTGACAAAAACAAACTCTTGCCAAGATTTGTCCTTCATCTGCCTTCGCCAAGACAATGTGTAGTCGGGGTGACATCTTGTAGAGCATCCTATGTCTTACCAAAAATATTCATCCACTTGTGTGTCGTTGAGACAATCCAGATCTTATGCCGATGAAGTCCCTTTATGTTCCATCGGCGAGACCGAAGGTCACTCGCTGAGACCTCTCGCCGAAAACCCTAGCTCTTACCGAAGAGACTACCTTTATGTTTTCGGTCGATGTAACAAATCGAATTCGCCAAGACCTTTCTTCGATGCACATGAGTCATATCGAAATGCTTTATCCACTCTGAGTCGCTGAGACATAAAATAAGTCTTGCCGATATGAAATTTCTTGTGCCGGTCGCCAAGACACAAAGCGCTCGATGAAACAACATGCCGATAGGGTTTACTTACGCTGATGCACCACCTCATGTATTAGTCAGCGAGACTCGACTCATTCGGTAAGACCTCTCAGTGGTGAACAAACCTCATGCTGATAGAATTTTCTTCTGTCGCTAAGACCATGATCAATGTCACGTCGAAAGCTGCCTGTATGTAAAATCAAATCGTTATGACATCAGAAATGTCTTGGCGAAAGGCAACATAGACATTTCAAAATGGATCGGGGAGACCCTGCCATTCTCACGTTGATAAGTGTAAGCCCGAAAGAGAAACAACCAATACCATTAGACAAATGAGATGTCAGAATCAAGGTAACTGTAATGCCTTCAAAAATGTGAGTTCAAGGAATGTAATCAAATGGCTTGTAATCATGTGAAATACACCTGTGGTAGGCAAGAAGAACCATCTTGACAAAGAAACCATTTCTCAACTCTGTCAGTCAAAGAAATAAAATTCATAACATGAACCAGAGACCTCATCACCATGAATTTGAATCATAACAAGTAACTATCTGTAATAGCCAAGAGACATTAAAGAAGTGCCATAATAAATCATAAAGATCCAAACTGAGACTGATCATCAAAGAGAACCAACTGAAAGGGATTTTGACATCAAGGAAAAACTATAAACACAATTGAGATCCAACAACAACTTCTTTGAAGAACATACCTCCTTCAATATTACCTATCTTTTATGGGTTGGTCACAAAAGATATAGATACCTTCTTATTTGAGTTTGACGTGCTATGCAAAAGTTATGATTATACCACAAATGCACATAGGCTCAAACTGTTTCTAGCAACATTGAAGGATGTTTTTCTAAGATGATTTATGGGTTTAGAAAGAGTTGCTATTCCAAATTGGAATTCCACAAAGATAAAGCTCCTAGAAAAGTACTAGGATTATTGTAGAGGCATAGAAAGAAGTAGGGATCACATCTTTAGGATGTCAAAAAAAGAATATGAATCCTTGAAAGACTACATGGAGAGGTTTCAGTTTTTCCTTAAGAAATCCCACCAAAATAGACTCTCTGATGAGTCTTTAAAGTTGATATTCTTGAGAGGGATTGATAAGGATTGCATGGATGCACTTAACCTCATTGGGGTAGGAGATATATCTCAAGAACCATTTGAGGAAATATGCAAAGCATGTAGGAACTATTCAAGGTTTTTCACCAAGAAGGTTAGAGGAGACAAGATATCTTCCATCAACAAACCATCCTCTAGAGTTGAATTGAGAAATCTACTATCAAATATGAAAGAGGATATCATCAGCCATTAGGATACACAATTAGATACCCTCCATGTGAAAAAAAAGAAAGAAGAGACAACAACCCTTACAGAATATTTCCCATTTTGTAGACAAAGAAGGACTAACTACAAATGCAAGGTGGCAAGTATCTCTAAAGAGAAGCAAGGAATATCAAAATTTCATAAATTGGAAGGTGAAGATGGACAAGTATTCTACATAGCTAAAAGGAGATCATGACAACCAAGATAAGGTATGCCCCAAGATCCTTCGAATTATAACATGTCATTTCCTGGTAACAATATAAATTTTCTCAATCCAATTGGAATCAACAAAAATAGAACATGTGGCCATCACAAAATTACCAAGGATCTAACTATAATTCTTAATGGCCACCTCAACAAAATCAATGGAAACCTCAGTGGCAAAGAGGTTAGCAATCGAAAAATCAAAACATGAATTATTATTAGCCACAACAATAAGCCATTATGCCAAACCCAACAAATCTAGCACCAAAACCACCTAGAGCACCTTAGCTGCCAACACAACCTACATGTAACCCCTGTGGGAGTAAATGGTGACTCCCCAACACCCCCAAATCAATTGCGACCAAAAACACTTCCACAAGAGAGAGAATGGAAAGAAAGCTTGCTTCACAATGCAAGATTGATTAATGGCTGAATTGCTATTCTCTCTCTTGTGGAAGTGGTTTTGGTCGCAACTGATCTTGGGGGTGTTGGGGAGTCACCATTTACTCCCACATGGTATCAGAGCTCTCTAGGTGTTGCATATTCCTTCCCAAATATGAGGGTATTATGTTGGCTTGAAGATTTTTGCTGGATGCAGATTGGGGTTTCAATAACCTCACGGTTGAGATCAGAAGGTTCCACAAAAGAATTTTGACTGTAAATTCGTCCATTTTGGGTAAAGTTGTTTTTGAGGCAAATTTTTTTTTGCTGGAACAGCCTACCAACAATACAATTTTTCCAATTTTGCAAAAATAAATAAATTTGTTAAATATTTTTCTACAGCATTATTCTATAATTTTTGGGGCAAAAATTGTTTTATTAGGCAAAATATTTTTATTATTTCAAGCTAAATTATTTGTCAGGGTTTATTAAATTTTTTTGCGTCAGTATATTTGAAAATTGGCATCTCCGACAGAATATTCATCCTTTGTCAAATAATAGGCACTGTACCTAATATGCCAGTCTGCATCAGAAGGGTACTTGGCAAGCTATTTCGACTGTTTTGTCGGCTTTTTTCCTTTACCTGCCACAGGCCACATCAGATTACACCCTCCAGATATTTTTTTGGTGACGACATTTGAAGGGTAACCTATTGGCGGGAAAATCCTGTTCATCGGTCTACTTCCATTGATCGCTGGTCATCCATTAGTCGGCGGAATATTGCATCGACATCCATAAGTACGAGAATTTTCCTTAATTGCAGGTTTCCATCTTCTACCGGTCAGATCCGTAGCCGGCGGGGGTACGAGATCTCCATTCTAGTGCCTTCTAGTCGGAATTCATTGCACTATTCGCAGTCATGGTCGAGTTTTGAGTTGGTACAGGTTTGTAAGGGCTTGCCGGCAGGGCCAATCCGGTCTGTGTACCGCGGCCTCTTCACAGTACTGTTGGCGTCAGGCTTTACTCATAGTGCCCGGTCACATCAAAACCCTAGTTCGTTGTGCAGTCAAGGTATCGATAGTCAGATCTATCTACTGTTGATGGTATGAGTCCTCTATTTGACATTCTTTCCCGGTCACATTCTCCAATCGATGGTTTCAACGAGTGTATTCTTTGCTCATTGTCAAATCGCAAAATATTGGCCGAGTATCTGCATCCATCGGCGCTATTGGTCCGTCTGCGAGTACTTCAAGGTCGTCAGATCTCCATCGGCTATCTTTCTATGGTACGCCTTTGTTGCTAATTCTACAAGGTGGTCGCGGTTATTGTTTGCACTGCATTGTAATTGTTTATATAAAATTTATTGTATTTAAAGCCTTGTTTAACACAAAAAGCCGATGGACTGTATAGCCGAAGGGCTTTATTTCTTTTGCTGTTTGTTGCCGATATGGTCATATGGGCGACCTAGATTTGAGCCCCCAGGTGCTGAAAAATTGCCCCTGTTTAGCCTGGTGATTATTTGTGTTTTGCCCCCATAGTGCCTTTTATAGGCCTTTTTTTCAAATTTTCATAACTTTTGCATACGAAGGCCATTTTTTAGAAACGAGATATCGTTGGAAAGGTGAAGATATGAATTTTTCAGTGGTGTAGATATTTTGTAGATATTTTGCAGTTTTGTGCCTCTTTTTCCAGGTTGAAGCCCGATCACCATTTTTCACCTCCGAGCTCATATCTTTGTGCTCTGATCTCCGATTTTCTCCAAATTTACGGCATCAAAAAGGTATTCAGGAGTACTTCAGATATACTCATGCACTTTTTGCAGATTTGTTTCCATATTTTCATATTTTTAGTTTGTTGCTGATTTGATAATTTGGGATACTTTGTTGTAAATTTGTAAAATAAAAAAGTGTAATTTTGGCTGGGACAAAGGGGTTGAATTCTTGTATTGTGAGGGAAATTTGTTGTTCTTCTCTTGTAATATTTCATTGTATCATGGATTTGACAAAATTTGTACTTCTAACTCCATATAATTATCATGAGTGGAAATCTCAAATGGAGTTATTATTGTTAAAATCAAAGTTGCAACAAATAACATTTGGTCAAGATCCAGAACCCGCAGGAGCAAAAGAGAAAAGAAAATGGCTTGATAGAAGGGATAAAACTCTTGGTACTTTGAAGTTGTCAATTTCTCCAGATCTTAGATAGCATGTTGCATCTTGAACTCATCCTAATGAAAGCTTGGACTACTTTAGAGAATATCTTTGGTAAGCCAGATAAGATGAAGAAATTTAAGTTGGAGAATGAACTAATGGGTCTTAATCCTTCAGATTTTGACAATGTCCAAGACTTTTTCTCTAAGTTCAATTCTCTTAGATTGCAATTATCTAATTGTGGGGTTACTAAAGAGGATGAACAATTGATACTTTCTATTCTTGCTAAGCTTGGTCCTGATTATTCAATGTTTGTTTCTACATTTTATGCTATAATGGATGCCCTTGGCAATGCATACAAAATGCCTTCTCTTGATGAATTCACAACTCAACTCACAAGGGAACAAGAAAATTTGGTACACATGGGCACATTGAAGTCTTCTACATATCATGCTCTTGTTGCAAAGGATACAAAGGCTTCAAGTGACAAAGGTAAGAAGAATAACAAGGCTGCCAAGTCTAAAGAGCAAGGTAAAGATTCTCCTTCACATAACACTCTTGAGTCCACATCCTCTTCAAAAGAGGAATCATCTAAAAAGAAGAAGTCAAATGTGCATATTGCAAAAGATTAGGACATGATGAGCATAGATGTTACAATAAGAAGATTGATGAAATCACACACCTTCTTCAAAAGAATAACATTAAGCTGCCCTCATCAGTGGCTTCTACTTCTTCAACATCTCAATCGGCAACCCCCTCATCATCATCTCAGTCACAGAATACATGATCTACATCTGGGCTACATAAAATGAAAGGAAAAGCACTCTTGGCCTCTGCAAGTCCTAAATCTCATAGATGGCTTCTTGATTCAGGTGCATCACATCATATGGCATCTTCTATGGATATGTTCTCTTCTTTTGAGCCTTGTAATTCACCTCATATATTGATGGGTAACAAAACATATATGAAGGTAAGTGGGAAGGGTTCTATTGATATGGGGGAAGGGACCTTCAATGATGTAATTTGTGTTCCTTCCTTGTCCACTAATCTCCTTTCTATTTATCAAATTACTCATGGGGGTCAAGGTAAAATAGTTGAGCTCACTCTAGATAGGGTGTACATAAGGGACTTGGAGACTAGGGATATTTTTGCTATCGAGATGGCTGATCATTCATCTTGTGTATATTCCTTTTCAAATTTTGCTTCAGAAGATGATAATGTTCCTTTGACTGCATCACTCACTCCATTGAGTGTGAACCATGCTAGTGAGGAGAAGTTTGGTCATCTACACCTTGGAATTCTAGAGACCAGTGCTGAGCTTCCTACTCCTCCACCTCCTGCTTCTTCAACCATTGATGCTTCTATTCAATAGGATGATCATATTTTTTGAGATCTTGCTTTGTGGGATGAGTATTTGACATGGATTTCTAACTTTTTCATGGAGTCTCATACTGCAGATTTGGAGGACAAACTTGAGGGGATTTCTCTCCTCTTTGATGACAGTTTCAGCACAACTATTACACCATCTACTTTGTCTTTGGAGATTGAAATTCATGAGTCTCCTCCATCACTTGATTTGTCATGTTTCTTGGTTGATTTTGACCATGATTATGTTGTGGCTCATTCAAGTGTGGAGGCTCCTACTCAGTTTTCAGAGGCATTCATGCTGAGCGTTCATTCTTCCTCCTTTCAGTTGGACCTAGAGTGGCTTTTTCATCAGCTTATGGATTTGTTTCTTCCTAAGGGAAGATGTGTTGCTTGCAGACATTGGATCATCTTTTGTTTTCAGGAATTCTTCATCAGCATTGGAGCTTCTTCATCAGCATTGGAGCTTCTTCATCATAGGGGGGACATCTTGTCTCTCTACTTCCCTCTTATGGGGGGGTAATTTATTGTATATACATGATGCATGTTGTCCTTGTGGGGTATCATTGAGTCCTCCATACATCATGTCTTTTGTTTTGTTTTTCTCTCTTTTGGAGAGGAGTTTTGTCCCATTGGGTTTTCTCCTTTTCTCCGCTTGTGAGAGATTTATTTGCATTTGCATTGTAAATGGGTACCTAACATGGCCTAGTAGCCGAGACCCATGGTCATAGTATTTGCATAGATTGAATAATAATATTCTCCCTAAGTTTCACTTACGGGAGGGTGTTGGTGTGAATAAATTTCTTGTACCTAGCTAATTCATTCACTAGGTAATTAGGGGACATATTCACATGGTTAAGTTTACTTAGGATAAAAGATTCTTTCTAGAAGTCTTAGTTGGATTTTCTAGAACTTATCTTATCTAGCTAGGATGCATCATTTCCTAGGTGATTAGGTTGTTGGTTGTCTCATGTCATAGGATTATGAAATTTGTCAACATCATGTTCATTACTACATTTCAACCTTGCCTTTATAAGCAAGGCATCTCATGTACATTGGCATAGCATTTGAATCAATATTCAACCATTAATCAATCTTGCATTGTGAAGCAAGCTTTCTTGGCATTCTCTCTCTTGTGGAAGTGGTTTTGGTCACAACTATTCTTGGGGGTGTTGGGGAGTCATCATTTACTCCCAAAACCCCAATAACAAGACTATTCAACAATATTATACTAGCGAAACTGTTCAATACCCTACTTATGGGGTAGAGGTGAGTGATGTCTACCTCAGATCAGGGAAAATGTTGGATGGTCCTTCATTTCCTCACATGACTGAATTGGTTGATGATGAACCCCTAACATATACCTTGGACACCCCCTTATCTAGGACATTAAGGAAGTTCCTATCCATACTAAAACAATGAGAGAACTATGCCTTAAAAATCCAAGTAGAAAGTGCAAAGACCCTCAAACTATACATGTCTTAGGACAACTTGCAAACATTATGTTGGGAAATATAACTATCCCTAAGTATGTAGACCCTAGAAGCCTTGCAATGGATGTCAAGATAAATGTCACTCTCATGAAGAACACCTTAATTGACTTGGGAGAAAATATTAATGTAATGACCAAAGAGACCATGAAGTTGTTACAGTTAATATAACTTAGACCTACACCTACTATTCTATGGCTGGAAGATAGGTCTATAGTTAACTTGAGGGTGTCATTGAGGACTTGGTAATAACATTGGATTCATGGGAGTAACCTACAAACTTTATGGTATTGCGGCGTAAAGCTAATCTTGTAGGATATCCCATAATTTTAGGAAGACCTTAGTTGGCAACAACAAATTATTTCATAGGTTGCAAATCTGGGAATATGATCATCTTCCAATGGAAATGTGACTAAGAAATTGGTTCTTTATCCACCAACCTAGCCACATATAAACCTAGAAAAAACCATTTGGACTACCCTAGATGAGGAAGATCAATATTCCTTACAAACCATGATAAATATTGAATGTAACCCCTTGTTAGAAAACTAAGATGAAGTTGACTTGATAAAAAACATCATGCAATATAACTATGGTAGGGATCCACAACACCATGACTATCTAACATGTTTGCAGGATCCTCTACAAGATATGATCCCTGCCAATTCATCTAAGTTAGTTTCCTAAATTTCCACACTTTGTTACCTCACCAATATGTTGCAAACATAATAGGACTTGACCTATCATCTGTTCAAACAAAATCTTTGAATTTAGAGACAATGCCAGGTAAAGCATTAAATGTTAACAATCGATTGACTGATGTACAATAGACCTCACTGATGAATGTGTTGTAAGAATATAGAATAACCTTTGCATGGGATTATCATGACATGAAGGGAATATAAACAAAATTGTGCATGCATATAATTTACACCAATGATGGTTTTAAACTGGTTATACAACCCCAAATGAGGATGAATCTTGCAGTCCGAGATATAGTTAAATCATAATTGCAAAAAATACTTGATGTAGGCTTTATCTATCCTAGCTCTGATAGTTAATGGGTGTCACCCCTAGTAATTATTCCTAAAAAGGAGGAAAGTGGAGAGTGTGTGTAGACTACCGAGAATTGAATGCTGCAACTAGAAAGGACCAATTTCTACTCCCCTTCATTGACCAAGTACTTGATTCATTAGCAGACAAGAATTAATTTCCCTTTTTGGATGGATTTTAGTGGCTACAATTAAATTAAGATAGCCCAAGAGGACTAGGAAAAGACAAATTTCACATGCCCTTGGGGCACATATGCATATTTTTTCCTACCATTTGGGCTATGTAATGCACCAGTCACTTTCTAGAGAGAAGTATTGAGTATATTCTTAGACTTTATACATGATTCTATTGAGGTTTACATGGATGATTTCACAAATTATGGGAATACATATGATGAAGCACTTGACAATCTAGATAAGGTACTCAAAAGGTGTCAAGAACATAACTTGTCCCTGAGTCATGAAAAGTGCTTCATGATGATGATAGAGGGGATTGTATTGGGACATTTTATGTCAAACAAAAGAATTCAAGTGGACCCTAACAAAATTAAGGTGATATCAACACTCCTTGTGCCTCAAAGATAAAAATATATTAGAAATTTCCTAGGACATGTTGGGTATTATAGGGGATTCATCCAAGAATTTAGAAAACTTATTGCCCCACTATTTTTTTTATTGTCAAAAGATGTAGAATTTGAGTGGAAAACTACTTATCAACACTCCTCTGAAGCACTCAAGGTAGCAATAACCAAAACCCCTGTCTTGAGAGGACCAAATTGGAGCTTACCTTTCTATATCCATACAAATGATTCTAATTTTTTTATAGGAGCTATGCTTGGACAAAAGGAAGGAAATAAAGAGTATGCCATATGTTACATTAGTAAAAATATACAAGGGACAAAACTCAATTATAGAGTGACAAAGAAGGAGATGTTTGCAGCAGTTTATGCAATAAAAAAATTTAGACATTATATTATAGGGTATCTAGTGTTAGTACACACTGACCATGCAACAATAAGGTATCTCATGAAAAAACCAGTGATTGGTGGCAGGGTTGTTAGGTGGTTACTATTGCTTCAAGAATTTTACATAACCATTGTGGACAAGCCAGGTAAAGAAAATGTAGTGGTATATTTTCTATCTATACTACTAACTAAATCAGAAGAAGATCTTGATGAATCATTCTCGGATGAGAATTTATTTTCTTTATCTCTGCATACACTTTGGCATGTAGATATTGCCAACTATCTTGTAGTAGGAAAAGAACCACCCCATTTCTCACCAAGAGAAAAGGCAATTGGTTCACAAGAGTTTTCCCTACTCTTGGATAGATGGATACTTATTCTACATAGGCCCAGACAACATAATGAGAAGATGCATCTGAGAAAATGAAGTGTATGATATCCCTAGAGCATGCCATGATGAACCCTGTGGGGGACACTTTTCAACAAAGAGGAAAAATCTTAAGATTCTCAGTATTGACTATTATTGGCCAACTCTTCATAAAGATGTAGTGAAGTACACTATGAGTTGTGATAGATGCTAGCGAATAGGAAGGCCAAAATAAATAGTTGAAATGATATTGCAACCATAGTTAGAAATAACACCAATTGGAAAATTAGGATTAGAATTTATTGGCCCAATTTCACCAACATCAAACAATAAAGAGAACATACTGGTCTACATAGATTACCTTACAAAGTGGGTGGAGGTTTAGGCTTTACAATTTTCAAGAGATGGGAATGTGGAAAAGTTTTTCTATGAAGACATATTCACAAGATATGGAGTTCCAAGAGATATTTTCATAGACCAAGGACCTCAGTTTACATTAGAGATGATCACAAAATTGGTTCAAGAATATGAGATCAAAAACAAAAATTCCATACCTTACCACCCTCAAGCCAATGGGTAGGTAGAAGTCACCAATAGGGAAATTGAAAACATCCTCACAAAGATAGTGCAAGTTCTTAGGAAGGATTGGGCATCCAGATTGCTTGAGGAACTTTAGGCTTATAGGACAACTTGGAAGACTGCAAAAAGATTTGCACCATATGAAC
This sequence comes from Sequoia sempervirens, assembly GCA_007258455.2. Lineage (NCBI taxonomy): Eukaryota > Viridiplantae > Streptophyta > Pinopsida > Cupressales > Cupressaceae > Sequoia > Sequoia sempervirens. Next base: position 126,266 of record VDFB02101245.1, on the reverse strand, counting down.
TAGTGTATGGAAAGAAAACAATACTTCCTATAGAATTTGAGTATAAAACATTGAGGACAACAATTACATTAGGCATGGATTTTTCAATAGAACAACAAGAGAGGTTGCACAACCTAAATGCACTTGATAAAATTAGAATGGAAGCCATACACCACACTGAAGTTTTTCAAAATCAAAGAATCCGTTGGATTGTTCGGTTCATTAAGACAAAATAATTTAATGCTAGTGATTGGGCTTTGCTTTATGACTCTAGATACAAATATTACAAAGGGAAATTGTAAACTAGATGGCTTGGTCCATATGAGATGTTTCTAAATGGGGCAGTGCAACTATAGACAATTGATGAAGTTAGGTTCTCATTATTGGTTAATGGAAAAATATTTAAGCTTTACAAGAAACCATTATAGAAGGATGATTTCCTTCTTATATTGATTTAGTAATTTGAACCTCCAATTGAAAATTCAACAACCAAGACAACAAGTTATACAAATGAATAAGTAGATGAGCTACACAACTCACCCACTAATGTTCCACAGGTGTAATTTCCACACATACTTCAAATTCACACACTACACAGGTGAAAAAAAGAAACATTCATTTTCTGAGATAGTCAGAGAAGCAGTAGGGACCTACAACATCATGCCTGAAGTCGACAACCTTTCAGAAGGGACCTGTTACTGCAAGCACCCATAACACTTATCTAACATTCATTTCATATTACCATCGGCATTAATTTAATATCTATCATTTCATATCCTATCCCTTTCTACATGCACCCATTTATCTTTCATTTCATTACATGCAACTTATTACATCCATTCACACGTAGGATTCCTACCACCTTTTTCGATTACCATGTACCATGCAAGAAATCTCACCTCAAATTTTCCATAAATTTTGTAGCCTTTTCAATCCATCATTTTCCATGCACCACACATATGTTTTCATTCATTTCAAATTACTACTATGTGAACTTCATTGCAATCAAGGCATGTCACTTCAAATCATGCTCTAGGCATTCATCAGTTACTTTGCATGAGTGAAGTTTCACTCCAAATTCCTATAGGTACACTACACATTAACTTATCATAATTAACATAGTTGATTATTTATTTTTTGCATGATTATACATTCATTCATGCATGCTACATATCTTAATTAATTTTCCACTACTTTTCATTTAACCCTTCACCAAAATTGTACCACTAAGTGAGGAAACTTGGTATCTTTAGTTGGGGGGAGGGTGTCTTTATTTTCTTGATTTTAGAAAATGAAACTCTCTGCAAAATATTTTGCCATTTTATTTTCTTCCATTTTCAAACATGTTGGGTGAATATTTTGTAATCCCTTTACAAATTATGAAATAGTGATTTCAGCCACAGTTATGATGAGATAAATCTCTCCTCTTAGAAAGGGGAGGCTCCCTTCATATTTCTCACTACAATTAACTAGAAACTAAACTTAGATATATACATTGTGATTATCCATGGGGGTTTCTCCATTAACATATCCTCTTGTTTTAGGATAAGAGAAAAAAAAAACAATGATATTCTCAAATACAACTAGTTAGAGCAATAATAGTTGATACTTGCAAGTACCAATGAACAAAAGTAACTCAAAAAAACCCGCTTCAACTCAAAGTATTGAACCACTTTCCCACGATGATTCCAAGATAATAGTAAGATCACACAAATAGGGAGCAACAATCTAAATCCAAAATTCTTCAAATTATTCTCTAGAAAGATTCCAAGTTTAACCGTATCACTAGTTGTAGCACAAATTCTATCAACTAGCAATACCAACAATCCACACACAAAGTGAACAATTCCAACCTAAAAGTCTTGATTATATTCACCAAGAAACACTTTCAACATACACAATCTCAAGTAAAGAATATAGCACAAAGTTTACATAATTTATCTTGGATGTCCTTCAATTGTAACAAAGAAACACCACTTATCTAATTAACAACAAGAGAAATTAGCAAGAATGACATAAGAACATCCTAACTCATACAAATTTGATTCAGCACAAAGTTGGATATCAAAATTCACCTCCTTTATTAATTGGAATTGATCTTGAAATTTGAACACAAAGTCTCAAAGTTGAGTTACAATTTGGGTAGCACTTCATTGCGAAAGGTCCTCACTACAAATGAGATCTCTCATATTTATAGATGAGAGAAAAAGAGATAATCTAGGAAAGAAATAACTACTTATATTTATTCAACTTTGGAGTTTAAATTTTTTAAAGGACTTCATTGTTGTTAGATGTATTTACAATTTTGGAAATGAAACTTGACATGTAAATTGTATTTGACTAATTACAAAAAACATGGAAATACTAAAAACTAATACAAGGAAAATTTAGCCTTGTCCACCGTCCTTCATGAGAAAATAATCATGCTTCTTTAGGATTGCTTGCACTTCATTATCATCCAATCCTGAAGTATGTTTGAAGATTCCATGAACTCTCATAACTAAATCTCTTACAATGTTACAACTCTTTTCATGCCTTCCACAGACACTTTCAAGTTGCCTAAAATTAACTGAATATCCAAGTTTATCCATCCAAGGCATTGAGAATTCCTGATCTTCAAACTCCCTTTGAATCATGCTAGTGAACTCTTGTACAAATATTTCTAGTGAAGTAAAATTTTGATCATCATCCCTTAGCTTACATGAAATTTATTCAATCTTATGGGCAACTTGCAAAACATTGAGAAAATAAGTGATGATGGTCTGTTTATGAAGCATAGTTTCTTTCACTTCTACATAAACATCTCTATCGAGAATGATCCCAACTTCCATTAGAGTGTCTATCTTCATATTTTTCATTTTCATCTATTCTTGCCTTTTATTTTCCACATATTCTTTCTCTTAAGAAAGAGTATTAATGGTTCCATCCAACCTTTCCATTATGCCTTCCATTTTCCCAAGCTTTTCTATGATTGAATTCAAAATTTCTATTCCCAGGACAATCATTCGATCAAGAAATTAACTGACCACCATGCCTGTAGTGTGAACCATTTCTACCTTTTGAATGATAAGATCTTCAACACCGACTGCAACTGCCTCAGGCTCAATAGATTTAGAAGATTGTATAATATTTTGTAGCATAGTTGTAAGTTGTTTTGTCTTCGCCTTATAGTGATCCTTCATCTTCTTCTCCTTGTCAAACCTCTCCATGAGAGAGTTCAAGGTGGCTTGAACATCTTCCTTTGCACTCTCATGAGTTACCTTTCCAAGATAAACTCTTGTGATAGAGTAATCTATGAGCTCCACCTCTTCAAAGGTCTTGTTAGGGGGAGGGTGAGCTACCTCTGCATATCTATTACCCTCTTTGTCAAACAAAAGCCTTGAGAGAGTCTCCGCCTTTTTCTTGGTTCTAGTTTTTGGTGGTCTAAGTTGTGCGAAGTTGAACTCATTTGGAGAGATGACTTATTTTCTTCTTTTTTGGATTTTTTGATGACAACCAAGGTGGGAGTGACAAATTGTCCTTTGGATGCCCAACCATTGTATGTGATGTAGTTGCTGTAGTCACAAAAGTGGTGGTTGATGAGTCCATTTAGTAGTCCATTTCCTGATGTTTTTACGCATCCTTTCAGACATCTTCCTATTATATTCTATCTTTTTATGCTTATTATACAACCTTGTACCTAAATTATAGTAATAGAAATATAGTTATGATATAGTAGCATTACATGATTTATATGTGAATATGTGTGATGTGGTTGGAATTCTGTGTTTAATGATGGTAGTTAGCTTTCTATATATATTTTGTGGATTAACCTCTTGCAGCTTGAGGAAGATATCGTAGCTTGCAACAATTGAAAGTTGTAGCCCAAAGCAAAAGGACTTGGACAACGAAATAGGGGAAGTTCCAAATCAAACTGAGTGTAATAACTATTGTATGAAGACACCTGATGGAGTTATTCATGCATTATTTTGATAGTTAATAAGGCATTGAAGAAGAAGAATTATTTTGTTGATATGATTTTGGGTAACTGATTATGTGTTCTACATGCATATCTAATTTGCAGAGTTTTAATTCTATTAGAACTCTTGTTTCTTTTTAGTTGCAGTTTGAATAATTCAATCTTAATTACATACTCTGTTATCTAGGGAGTTGTAGTTAATGATTTTAGTTAAGATTTAATGTGTTTAGAATAAAATCCACCATGATTGTATATAGCCGGTGGTCGAGTCTTTAGATAGTTGTCAAATCTCAAACTAGTGGATTTTGTTATCAGTTACTTAGTTTTTAGTTGTAATCTACAAACATGTTGATTGTTCAAAAATGGTTTTCTTGAATACAATCTTTGAGAAATATTTTATGTGATCTTTTGAAATGCATAATGAGTGAAGTTCAAGTTCATATGGATGTGTAGAATATGAATATTTAGATTTGGTTTTAGTTAAGTGAAGATAGCCACTTGAGAAGGCCACTCAAGGTAATTGTTCTTCACTACATTTATAGTTATTTCATTTCTGTTTAGCATTTATTTTCATTAATCATTACTCTATAAAGTGCATGTAAGTTAGAATAGATTCTCACGTTATGATTATCAACAATATTTGTTCATGTGCATGAATGCATTTAATTGACTTTTAGAACTCCAGAGGATAGATCAAGTTCAATTACCAGTTTTGAGTTAATTTTTAGCGATTCTCTATTAGTAGTAGTTTGGCTACAGACTATGTTTTAGGCACCCATAGCCATTAGTACCAGTTTACTTCTTTCATTGTTATGCTTTTTTGTGATTTTCTAGCAATTAGAATACCTTTAATAGGATAACCTAGGTAACCTCAGGTCTTTGAAGGAACATATAGTGCAACACCATAACAAGTTTACAAACCTTGGTTGACAATTTAATGAAGTCTTTACAATGTTGAGTGGAATATTCAACTAATTATTTCTCTGAATTGTGTGGTTTCTAGAAAGTTTACAAGACACTAGTTTAGACTATACATTTTTTGCGTCATTGTTGGGGATGGTGCTACCTTCATAGACTTATTTTTCCAAGTTTTCATGGTTTACATTTTTTTTGAACATTAGGATTGTTAGAATTAATCTTTTTCAACATACCAAAAAGTTACACTAACATTGTGTAGTACCGCTACTATATAAAGGCATATTTATTGTATGCGGATGCAAAGAGACTCCTTCGATAGATTCCTCCCCTCCACATGCCAAGAATCCATAGAAGATATTGGTGACTCTAACACTCAAAGTGAGGGTAACACTGAAGAAGAAACTTCCCTTTCCCCAATATCTACTACACCTATAGAGAGAAAATACTGAACCATGGGTGATGCACCAGGGGTGATACAAAACATGTGACCTTTGAGTTTCCAATCACCCACCAAGAAAGGGATGTTGTGATGAAGAATATCCATCCTTCAACATTACTAGTATTTTATGGGTTGGTGACTGAAGACCCAAACACATTTTTGTTTGAATTTGATGTCCTATACCAGAGCTATTATTATTCCTCTAATGCTCATAGGATCAATCTCTTCCCTGCCACTCTAAAAGATGCAACCCTTAGATGGTTCATGGGATTAGGCAAGGATGTTATTGTAGATTGGGATACCATGAAAATAATGTTCTTGGAAAAGTACCAAGACTATTGCAGAGGACTTGATAGGAGGAGAGATGACATTTTCAGAATGTCACAGAAAGAGGATGATCCATTAAAAGACTATGTGGAGATATTTAATTTTTCTTTGAAGAAAACCCCATAGAAAAAGTTATCTAAAGAATCCTTCAAGATAGTATTTTTGAGGGGATTCAATGAGGACTGTATGGATGCTCTCAATCTTATTGGGAAATGGGATATTTATCATATACGATTTGAAGAAATCTATAGCATTTGCAGAAATTACTCCAAGACCTTCACTAAGAGGCCAAGAGGATAGAGGACATCCACCATTGGAAAATCATCTATTGGGGTTTTAAAGATAGAGAATAAATTTTCTATCCAACATGAAGGAAGACATTATTGGTCACCTGGAAACTCAGTTGGACACTCTCCACATAAAGAAGAAGCAAGAAGAGGTTGAAGCAATGCTCACTGAATACTGCCCTAGCTGCAAACAAATGAAAGTAAACTGTAAATGCAAGAGGGTGGCTAGTATTCAACAAGACAAAAATGAGTAACCTAATTTTTAGCCACTTGAAGGAGAGGATGGATAGCTATTTTACATATCTCAAAGAAGGCCATGGAAACAAAGACAAGGTATGCCACATGACCCTCTTAATTTCAATTCATCTTTCCCATTGGAAATGACAATTTTTTTGCTTGGAGTTCCCAACCTTGGTCAAACAACTAAAGCCAATGTCCAAAACCTCAACAATGGCAACAACCTCAAAAAAATTGGAACCAAAAAAATCAAATCCTTCGCCCCAACAAAATTTCCAAGGTTCCAATTACAATCCTCAATGGACAACACAACAAAACTAGTGACAACCATAATAGAAAAAAGGTCAACAATGGCAGTAGTAAAACATGAATTATCAGTAGCCTATGCTTCCTCCTTAGCCACAATAACAAGCCATTATGCCTAATCCATCCAATCCAACATACCAACCAACAAGACCACCACAATTATCTTCCCAACCTACACTTAACCCTAAAAACAAGTCTATTCAACAAGATTATACTAACGAGGCTATGCAATACCCCACCTTAGGTAAGGGAAAAAACTAGTTGGACCTTCATCCCCTCAAATCAATGAGATGGAGGATGAGGAACCTGTAGTTGAAGCTTCAAACAAATCACCTCTAGAACTTGAGTCAAATTAGGTACACCAGACTACCTCAAGTCCAAAGCCTCCTTTCCCTGAACACTTATCCATTCAAAAACATCACACCCAAACTAAGATAGAATTACTGGGTCAACTTAAGTATGTCAATATCAATATCCCTCTCATCCAAGGAATTAAGGACATTCCAATCTATACCAAGGTAGTTAGGGACCTATGTCTTAAGAAATCAGAGAGAAAAATGAAGGACCCTGAAATAGTTCATGTCCTAGGAAACCTTGATAATATCATGTTAAGGAGCATAACTATCCCTAAATACATAGACCATGGTAGTCTAGTAGTGGACGTTAAGATTAATGGGACCCTTATCAAGAACACCTTGATAGACTTAGGGACGACAATCAATTTCATGACTAAAGAGACAATGCAATTACTTCATCTAGCAAACCTTAGACCTACACCAACTATTTTACAGTTGGATGATAGGTCAACAATCAAGCCCGAAGGAATAATTGAAGATTTAGTTATTACATTAGCTTCTTGGGAGTATCTCGTAGACTTCATAGTATTGAAACCAAAGGTAAACCTTGCAGGATATCCACTCATCCTAGGCAGACCATGGTTAGCTACAACTGATGCATTCATTTGCTATAGGTCTAGAGATATGATAATATATAATGGTACTGTGACCAAGAAATTGGTCCTCTATCCTCTAGCCCAATCTCATGTTGATTTGAGCAAATCATTTGGCCTACTTTGGATGAGGAAGAACACTATTCTCTATAGAATTTGATGATAATAGAACACAACCCCTTATTGGATGATCAGGATGAGGATGATCTGATTGCTCATATAATACAAAATGACTATGGTAGGAACTCACAACAACATGATTGTCTCTCATGTCTACAAGACCCTTTGCAAAGCATTATACCTACCAACTCCTTAGAAGACATACCTCAGATCTTCCATTCCTTACTACCAAAATAGTATGTACCAATCCTTCCTATCCTTGACCTCTCATCTATTGAAGAATCATCTAAAGAACTAGAAATCATGCCCAAAAAAATGTTGGACATAAATAATGCATCGACTAAAGAATAACAAAATTCCCTACACATAGTGCTATAGGCACATGCAACAACCTATGCATGAGATTGCCATGATATAAAGAGTATGCATAGGATCTATATCAATGATGGTTATAGGTCGATTAGATAACCAAAAAGAAGAATGAACCTTTCCTTGAGAGAAATAGTTAAAGCCAAACTTCAAAAAATCCTTGATGTAGGCTTCATTTATCCTATATCTAACAGTGAATGGGTATCAGCTTTAGTCATTGTTCCCAAGAAAGGTGGAAAATGGAGGGTATGTGTAGATTAGAGGGAACTAAACACAACCACTAGGAAGGACAACTATCCATTTCCCTTTATAGATTGAGTGCTTGAATCTTTAGCATGGAAGAAGTAATTTTCATTCCTAGATGGTTTCAATGGTTACAATCAGATAAAAATTGCTCTAGAGGATCAAGAAAAAAAAACATTTACATGTCTTTGGGGTACCTATGCTTACTCTGTTCTACCCTTTGGTTTATGCAATGCCCCAACTACTTTGTAGAGGGAATTTCTCAACATATTTTCTGATTATGCTCATGATTGTATGGAGATATATATGAATGAATTCACCACACATGGGAAAAAATATGAGGAAGCCCTTAGTAATCTGGAAAAGGTTTTAATATGTAAAGAACACAATTTTTCCCTCAGTAATGAGAAGTTATTTATGATGATGAATCAAGAAATTGTTTTAGGATAATTCATATCTAATGCAAGGATTCAAGTTGATCCACATAAGATAGAGATTATTTCTATGTTTCCTATTCCACGGAGGCAAAGAGATGTTTGAAGCTTCCTTGGCCATGTAGGCTATTATAGGAGATTCATTAAATACTTTTGTAAGATGGATGCACCATTTTTTGTTCTGCTAACTAAAGACATAGAACTTGATTGGAAATTAGAGTGCTAACAATCCTTTGAAAAGCTAGAGAAAGCCTTAACACAAGAACCTATTTTGAGGGGGGGAAATTGGACCTTACCCTTTCATATACACACAAATGATTCAGATTTTTCTATTGGAGAAGTTTTGGGTCAAAAAGAAGGGAACAAAGAATATGCTATTTACTACATTAGTAAGAATATTCAGGGACCATAGCTAAATTATACTATTATAGAGAAGGAGATGCTAGTAGTAGTGTATTCCATCAATAAATTCAGATATTACATCACTAGTTATCCAATTTTTGTCCACATAGACCATAAAACTATCAGATATTTAATGAACAAGCCTATAGTACGGGGTAGACTAGTCAGATGGCTACTCCTTCTACAAGAGTTTGATATCACAATAGCGGACAAGCCTAGAAAGGCTATTGTAGTAGCAAATTTTCTGTCAAGGTTGCCAACACAATCGGAAGAAGGGGTAGTGTATGACTCATTTCCAGATAAGAACTTGTTTTATCTTAATATATATATGTCATGGTATGCTGACATTACAAACTATTTAATGATAGTGTAGATTCCACCACACTTTTCTCCAAGGGAAAAGAGATAGCTGGTACATAAGCATTTTCCATACTCTTAGATATCTAGTTACCTTTTCTACACTAGCAAGAAAATATCATGAGAAGGTGGATAAGGAAGGATGAAATATTTGATATCATGAAGGCTTTCCATGATGAACCATGTGGGGGTCACTTTGCAAATAAAAGGACAACTTTCAAAATCCTCACAACTAGTTAGTACTGGCCAACTTTACACAAAGATTCTATCAAATATACAAGGAGCTGTGATAGGTTTCAAAGAATGGGTAAGCCAACAAGGAGTGATGAAATTCCATTACCTCCACATTTAACACTAGCTCCCTTTGAAAAATGGGGTTTAGACTTCATTGGGCCAATTTCACCTAGTTCTAATAACAAGGAGTACATTCTAGTTTGCACTGATTATCTGACTAAATGGGTGGAAGTGAAGGCATTACAATTTTCCAAAGATGGAGATGTGGATAAATTCTTGTATGAGGACATTTTTACTAGGTATGGAGTACCTAGGGAGATAGTGACTGATTAGGGTCCACAATTTACTTCAGATCTCATTACCAAATTGGTTGAAGAAAATGAAATATGGCATAAAAATTCAACTCCTTACCACCCTCTAGCCAATGGCTAGGTGGAGGTCACCAAAAGAGAAATTGAAAGTATTCTAACCAAGACAGTGCAATTACATAGAAGATATTGGGTTGCTAGATTACTAGAAGCAGTACGCGGATACAAAATAACATGAAAAACAACAACTATTTTCACACCCTATGAGCTAGTATATGGCAAAAAAATAGTCCTCCCAATAGAATTTGAGTAAAAGACATTGAGAACAATAGTGGAGTTGGAAATGGATCTCACAACAACTCCAAAGGAGAGGTTAAACCACTTAAATGGATTATATGAAATCAAGATGGAGGCCATCCATCACACTAAGATAGTACAAAACTAAAGGATAAAGTGGCATGACCTATACATAAAGAAAAAGGAATTTAATGCAGGAGACTAGGCCTTATTATATGATTTAAGATACAAGGATTTCAAAGGGAAACTCCAATCCAGGTGGTTGGGACCTTATGAGATCAGCCAAGTTTTTCCTAATAGAGCAGTAAAGTTACACACCATAGATGAAGTAAGTTTCTCCCTTCTAGTCAATGGCCACATATTGAAAATTTATAAGAAACCAATACAGAAGGAAGATTTTGTTCTTTCTCTATTTCAATAGTATGGACCTCACAGTGATCTAAATATAGGTTTAGAAACACAAAATGATGACTCAGCAACAACAGATGTACAAAGTTCTTTAGGTGACTTAGTGATTGAGCTACACAACTCAATCCCTAAGATCACTCAAGTTTAATTTCTTATTCCACCTCACATGCACACACATCATAGTCACACTGATGTACATGCTTTTTCTCAACAAACTTGTCTTATATATATTGCTATAACCATTCAGATAGGGCCCTGTTGCAGTAGGGACATGTAGCACAAAATTTGTCTCAATTCAAACGGGCTTGATGTCGAAGGTACCCACAACATCATCTAGCAAGACATTTCAAAAATTGGTGTCACATTAATTGTAGTTCTAACCCTTTTCACCTCATTTTTCTCACACATGTTGTATTCGTCTTATCATAATAAGTACCCACATCATGCTTATCTTATTTCACACTACCAATTCAAATTTTAAGCATTTGAATTATCACAACACTAACCATCATCTGTCTATTTCATTTCATTTCATTACATTACACCCACCACCTCATCATTCATTCACCTACAATTACTTCTTGTCACATAAAATCATCCTCTAGATACATTTTATTCAACTCAGACGTGCGACATTTAGTTAATCACCTCCAACAGGCACACAAAGTACATTACCATAATTGTCATAGATTTCTTAATGCTTTCATTATGTATTTCATATTGAATTAAGCATGAGATTATTCATTACATTTATTTATCATACTCTATAATGATACCTTTTCCTATCATGAGTTGAAGTGAGGTCACTTCAAACCTTAAGTTGGGGGGAGGGTACAATATTAGCTAGTTTTTTCATTTTTTGCCACTTAAAAAAAATACAAACAAACAAATATGACATGCAAACCCCTTTTTTCCTAAATTGCATCTACATTTTGCTATTAATTTCAATTGACAATTTCCTGAAATCTATGATCTTGAGCTAAGTCAAACCCAAAACCTATTTCTAAGCTCAATTAAGTTAATACGAAGAAGAAAGGAAGTTTCAATTACAATATAGTTGTAGTGAAAGCACATGAGAAAACAACAAAGAGAAGGGTTTGAGGGTGGTGAAGTGGAAATTGAGCTCAGTTTCTAAGGTTAGAACATTGAGCAGAGGTAAAGAGATTCACAATGGGAGGTGATGTTATTAGGAAAAAGTCATCAACACATAAGATATTAGAAGATGCAATGGTATTTCCTATCTTCACAAGAGTTGGTCGGCTGGATTACTTTCTAAATTTGATAGAGTTTGACAATGACATAACAAGGAGATTTGTAGCCACATTGCACAAAATGAAGCAATGGTAAAAGGGTTGTCAGTAGATGCATCTGAAGTAGCAATAGCACAAATATCTAGTTTGCCTAGGACTAGAGTAGGGTTTCTAGTTTAAGTAGATGCAGTGGCCGTAAGGGAAGAATTCTGTGAGTGAGGAGAAAATTTGGATTTGTCATCCCAAGGTACAAAAAGACTTGCTCTTCCATGGATTTGGGCCAACTATGCTTCCTATGTTATTAGATACCTTACTTGTGATGGCAGATAGAATCTTTATATATTGTACATTTCAAATTACTTAGTCATCTTCACCATAATAGACTAGAAAATGTGCCCAATTTCCTCTACAATATTCTATAAAGGATGTCATATAAATACCAAAGGAAAAAAAGTGATACAACTTTATCACATCATTGTTTAATAACCCTATTAGCAAAAAGGAGCTTGAGAATTCAATATCCCAAGATATCCTCAGAATACTTTGTGAGTTGTCAAGATATTAATAATCTACTTGAGGCACCCACAATACTTGAAACCCTAGAGCCACAAGCTAAACCTATAAGAGGAAGTTCTCCTGTCTCACCTATGGCTTCACCTACCCATAGCCAAGGTGAGCTCAAGGAGAAAATTGTGCTAGAATGTAGGTCACTGGTAGTAGAATAAATTCCATCTTCCTCCAAACCATCTAAATCCAATAAAAGAAGAGGCAGTACATCCACAACATCCACACTGTCTAAAACACATAAGAAAAATTAGGATACTCAAAAGGAGAAACCTACCCAAAGGTGGCTAGGTCACTTGAAAAAGAAAGGTGTTATGAGGGGGAGTGTGGAAACACTTGAAGAAAAAACAAAGGGAAAGGAACAATAGGAAGAGGATGTGATGTTGGTTGAAACAGACTCATAAAATGTTGCAAGTATGAGTAAGTTTGGTGGTGTTGTCATTGATTTCAACACAATGCATGTTGTCGCAGGTTGTGCATGTATAGCTAAGATGCTATTGAGATGTTGTGAGTACATGGATCTATCCTTACGATGTTGTAGATGTGCTGAAATGATGAGTTACCGAGTTATTTTTAGAAAATTAATAAATAGTGAAGACTGAGTTGTGTGTGTGTTTAGAATGTGCTCGGGTTTGTGCTCCATATTTCTTTTGCATTGATCCTATGCTTATACGGATTTGAATTGTTGTTTATTGGCATGTGTTGGTGATATCTCCTGTATTATAGCTTTTGGATTGATGGAAAGTGTAAGTTGTGTTCACTGGTGTGTGAACTGGTTTGGCAGAGTTATTTGTTTGTGAACTAGGAGAAATGTTTCTGCTCCACAATTCTCTATTGAGTTGTTCTTGGTCTTTCAGATTTGGTAGATGGTTTGCTAAGGTAATATCTCTATTTTGGCAAAGGTTTTCATAGTTTTGTGCTCTAGAAGATGTGTTCCAGAGCTCCTGTGTGTTCTGGTTGGATTGGTGAGAAGTGTTCTGAGTTTAAAGTTTGTTTAAGTTGATGCAAATGAATCTGATGGTAACCTAGATGTGTTTTGATGTATGACGAAACATGTCGTGTGGTCCACATGTTATCTTCTTGGTATGGAAACATGTACTTCAAAGTTCATTTTTTCTTCATTAGGTTTTTTCAACCTGGTATTTACACTTCATACGAAGGATAAGTTTTAATTAAGGAATCATGTGATTGATCCAAGATGTTGTTTTGGGTCGTAGTTAAGTATTGGTGTGGTCCGCTCTCATTCCTTTCCACCATGAGAATGTTGAGTTGCCAACCTAATTTTAATTTTTAAAATGAAGCATGTATAGCCGACCTTGGAGAAAGTTTCTAAAGTTGAAGATGGTATAAATTCAAGTCAGGATGTGAAGGATTAAATTATACAAAGTAATGAAGTAAGCCACAAGAGAGAGAAGTAGAGTTTTGTGAAAGAGTATTGAGGCAACATTACTTTAATGTGTTAGATTCTTGAAAGCAGTGAGTTGATGGTTTCTGTAATCTCCTGATCAAGGTTTCGGATGTGTGTAATTTATTGTGGTGGATCTTTTTGTTATCTTTTGTATTTGTAGGTAGTGAGCCTCCTTTTGGACAATGAGTCCTATTTGTAGGCAGCGAGCCTTTGTATCTAGACAGTGAGTCCTTTTGGGTAGTGAACCTCTTTGTATTCAGTTTTTCAATTACTTTATATTGTGAGTTAATCCTCATTGTGGTTTTTCCCTTATTGGGTTTTCCACGTAAATCTGCTGTTCATTGTGTTAATATTGCTTTCTATTATCTACATTCCATGTTCATACTTAATAACATAATTGAGCGGTTGTGAAGTTGATAATTCTGTGAAGTTTTGTGTTTGAATATGGTGACAATTGATTCACCCCCCTTCTCAGTTGTCTTGCACCTTTCAAAAATTGGTATTAGAGCCTTGGTTCCTTGGTGAAGAGCTTAATTACTTAAGGTAGATCTGATGGCTCATAAGTTGGCGATCCCTATGTTCAATGGATCTAATTATAGTGATTGGAAAGTACAGATGAGAGGTTATATAATCTCTCTTGGTTACAAGACCTGGAATGCTGTTGAGATGAAGTATGTTCTCCACCACGTGGTCTCTCTACTGCTTATGAGATTTTTGCATTTGAGGAAAATGAGAAAGAAAGGCATGTTATTTACAATGCTCTATCTAAAACTGACCAAAAAAAGGTTATTTCTTTGGGAACTGCTTATAAAGTTTGGAAAAGGTTTGAAGATCTCTATGAAGGAAATGATAGAGTAAAATTGATAAAGAAGCTAACAACATAACGTAGATATGAAAATTTGGAAATGGAAGAAAGTGAAGATATTACAAGCTATTTCTAGAGGGTCGATCTTGCAACAAATGAAGATAGGAACCAAGGGGGAACTATAACATATGAAGATATAATAGAGAATATTCTAATGACCTTACCGAAGTGTTACATTGATAAGGTCTTAGTTATTGAGGAAATGTATGATTTTAAGAAGTATACTAAAGAACAGATATTTGGCACCTTGACTGCATTTGAGATGAGGAAGCTTGGAAAGAAAGAGGAGAAGACAGAGTCAACCTTTAAAGCTTCAAAGATAGAAAATGATATGGATGATGATAGTTCAAATGAATTTGAAGCAAATTACACAAAGAAGTTGAAGAAAGGTACTGGTAAGTACAAAGGTGTGTTACCTTTTAAATGTTTTAGTTGTAGAAATATTGGTCATTATGCTTCAATATGTTCAAATAGAGCTATACATAAGAAGAACAAGGATCATAAAGACAAAAAGGATAGGAAGTACAAGAAGCTGCATTATGCTAAAGAAGATGTTGGAATCTCTGATGATGAATCTTATTTTGAGGATAGTGATGATGAATGCTTGTTTCTAGCTTTAGAGAATAAATCTGTGTCTGCTAACCCTAGAAGATGTGCAAGGGAAAGTGGTTTAGAGAGTAAGAAGAATGAGAAGGTACTCTAGTTACTATATTTCACGCTAGACATGATAAAGACTATTGGGTGATTGATAGTGGATGCTCTAATCACATGACTGGAGATAAAATTAAGTTCACTAAACTTGAAAAGTATGATGGTTGTTTAGTTATGTTTGGAGATGATTCTAGAGAAAAGATTGTTGGGAAAGGAACAATTTGTTTTTATGGGAAACACCATATCGATGATGTCTATTATGTTAATGGCTTAAGGCATAATATTTTAAGTGTTGGTCAAATGTGTAGCAAAGGATTCAAGCTTGTGTTTTAAGATAAAACTTGTGAGATTAGAAAAGGGTCCAAAATTGTGGTTGTTGCAGGGAAAAGAACATATGGTAACATCTATCAGCTTAAGGGTGTTGATGGTCAGTGTCTTGTATCTCAAGTTAATGAGAGTTGGATTTGGAACTAAAGGATGGGACATGTAAACTTTGATAACTTGATCAAGATTAGTTCAAGAGAGGTTGTTTGAGATCTACCTAAGATTACAAAGCCTAATACAATGTAAAAGAGTTGTCAGTTAGGAAAGCAAACAAGAAGCAGTTTTAAAGGAAAGGAGCTATCTACTACGAAAATACTGGAATTGGTTCATACTGACTTTTGTGGCCCTGCAAGGATAAGAAGCCTTAATGGTGACAAGTACTTCATGCTTTTGATTGATGATTATTCAAGAATGACATGGGTTACATCTCTTAGGGAGAAGACACATGCTCTGGATAGATTCAAAGTGTTTAAGGCAAGAGTAGAGAATGAAGTGAACATGAGGATTAAATGCTTAAGGTTTGATAGAGGTGGATAATTTACTTCCCATGAATTTAATACATTTTGTGAAGAACATGGCACAAAGAGACACTTTTTTGCTCCTAGGACTCAACATAATGGATTCGTTGAGAGAAAGAACTAGACGGTGCAGGAGGCTGCTAGAACTGTGATGAAAGAAGCAAATGTACCTGATGTATACTGGAGAGAGGCAATCCAAACTGCTATTTACATTCTTAACCGAGTTCAAATCAAAGGTAACAACACTAAGACTCCTTATGAGTTGTGGATTGGCAAGATTCCTAATGTAAAGTTCTTTAAGGCATTTGGAAGAAGATGTTACATTAAAAGAGATGATGAGAACCTTGGAAAGTTTGATGCTAGATCTGATGAAGGTATTTTTCTTGGGTATTCAACTAGTAGCAAAGCATACAAATGCTTTAATAAAACATTGAGGAAAATTGTTGAGAGCACAAATGTGAAGGTTGATGAAGAAGTGCATTGACCAGTTGAGATAAGTGAAATTGAACTGGATGATCCCATCTACGAAATAATATTAGAAGAGAATAAAGAGGAAGAAGAAGAACATAGTGAAGAAGAAGAAAGTCTGAAACCTGCTACTAAAACTCCTAAGTATGTAAAGAAAAATCATCCTAAAGAACAAATTATTGGAGATAAGAGTGAAGGTGTGAAGAAAAGAATCAAAGTAGTAGATGAGGTAAATCTATGTTTACTTTCAAATATAGAACCTAAATCTGTGAGTGAAGCATGAAAATATGAGAACTAGGTTAGAGCTATGAAAGAAGATTTGCAACAGATAGAAAAGAATCAGACATGAGAACTGGTTCCTAGACCAGTAAATAAGAATGCGATTGGAACTAAGTGAGTGTTTAGGAATTAACTAAATGAGAATGGTGGAGTTGTGAGAAATAAAGCAATACTTGTATGTAAAGGATATTCATAGGTTGAAGGCATAGACTTTGAGGAGAAATTTTCACCTGTGGCAAGAATGGAATCCATTAAGATGTTCTTGGCATTTTTTGTTCATAAAGACTTCAAAGTATATCAGATGGATGTCAAGTCTACATTTCTGAATGGAGAATTGGAAGAAGAAGTAAACACGAAACAAATAGAGGGATTTCAATTATTAGAAAAATTGGATATGGTCTGCAAATTGAAAAAGGCATTGTATGGACTCAAACAAGCTCCAAGAGCATGGTACACAAGATTGGATAGATACTTGACACAACAAGGATTCAACAAAGGATCTGCTGACATAAATATTTATTTCAAAGTTGAAGGTAACAAAATGTTGATAGTATTTGTGTATGTTGATGATATCATATTTGGAGGTAATGAAGGCATGTGCAAAAAATTTGCAGAGGAGATGCAAAAATAGTTTGAGATGTCTATGATTGGTGAGTTGAATTTCTTCCTTGGAATGGAAGTAAATCGAACCGATAAATGGATATTCATTTCATAGTCAAAGTATGTCAGAGAATTATTGAAGAAGTTTGGAATGGATGAATCCAAATTGGCTTGTACTCCTATGGTGACTAGATGCAAGCTAAGTAAGAATGATGAATCTCCTAAAGTTGATCAAAGCTTATACAAATCTATGATGGTTGGCAGGTTGTTGTATCTTACTGCTACTAGACCAGACATCATGCATTCAGTATGTTTGGTTGCTAGATTTCAAGCAGAACCTAAAGAATCACATGTTACAACTATGAAGAGGATATTCATATATCTTAGAGGCACACCAGATTATGGCTTGTGGTATCCTAAGGATACTAATTTCACCTTGAGTGCTTTCATTGATGTAGATTGGGATGGTTGTGTGGATGACCAAAAGAGTACAAGTGGTGGAGAATTATTTCTTGGTTAAAGATTGGTTTCATCGCTAATTAAGAAACATGATTTAGTTTCTTTATCCACTGTAGAAGCTGAGTATATTGTTGCAACATCTTGTTGTACATAGGTTTTGTGAATGAAGCAAACATTGAAAGATATAGGAGTGATATGTGATGAGCCTATTCCTTTCTTCTATGATAATGCAAGTGCTATAAACATTTCAAAGAATCTGGTAATGCACTCAAGAACAAAGCATATATCTATCAGATATCATTTCTTGAGAGAAAAGTTGTTGGAGAATGAAGTTAGGTTGGAGTATGTGTCTACAAAGGATAAGATAGCTGACATATTTACTAAGGCTCTTCCGAAGGATACTTTTGAGTATCTCAGGGAGAATTTGGGGGTCATTGGCCCTCCTTCTTTGAACTAGGTGCACATGGAGGTGCATCATTCCAGTGGATATGTAGATTCTTCATTTATCTAGACTAATGAATGGATCTACTCCGCAGGGGGAGTATAAAGTTTCATTGTTGCAATATGAGATGTGTGGGTGCACTCCTAAGGGGGGGTGATCAAAATATTTTTGGTCTTTGCCATTGATGTCAAAGGGGGAGAGAGAGAGTCATGTGAAAAAATAGTAAAAGGGAGAGAGAAAAAGAAGAAGCTAAAAGAATGAGTATTGTTGTCTTTGATGGTTTCTCACATCATGTGTTGCCATCAATGAAAAAGGGGGAGATTGTTGCAAGTATAAGTAAGTTTGGTGGTGTTTTCATTGATGTTTTCATTGATGTAAACATAGTACAGGTTGTTGTAGGTTGTGCATGTATAGCCAAGATATTGTTAAGATGTTTTGAGTACATGGAGATATCCTTACAATGTTGTAGATGTGCTGAAATGATGAGTTATCGAGTGATTTTGAGAAAATTAATAAATAGTGAAGACTGAGTTGTGTGTGTGTTCAAAATGTGCTCCGGTTTGTGCTCTGTATTTCTTCTATATTGATCCTATGCTTATGTGGATCTGAAGTGTTGTTTATTGGCATCTATTGGTGATATCTCCTGGATTGTAGCTTCTGGATTGATGGAAAATGTAAGTTGTGTTCACTAGTGTGTGAACCAGTTTGGCAGAGTTTGTCTATGAATTGGGAGAAATGTTTCTACTCCGTAGTTCTCTGTTGAGTTGTTCCTGGTGTTGTGGATCTGGTAGAAGGTTTGCTAAGGTGATATCTCTATTTTAGCAAAGGTGTTCATAGTTTGGTGCTCCAAAAGACATGTTCTAGAGTTCCTATGTGTTCTAGTTGGACTGGTGAGAAGTGTTATGAGTTTGAGGTTTTTTTAGCTGATGTGGATGAATTTGATGGTATATTATATGTGTTTTTGTGTATGATGAAATGTGTCGTGTGGTATGCATGTTATCTTCTTGGTATGTAAGCATGTACTTCAAAATTCACTTGTGTTTTCATTAGGTTTGGCCGACCTAGTGTTTACACTTCATACGAAGGATAAGTTTTAATTAAGTAAGCATTTGATTGATCCAAGATGTTGTTTTGGGTCATAGTTAAGTATTGGTGTGGTCCGCTCTCATTCCTTTCCATCATGGGAATGTTGATTTTCTGACCTAATTTGAATTTGTAAAATGAAGTGTGTATAATTGACCTTGGAGAAAGTTTCTAAGGTTGAAGATGGTATAAATGCAAGTCAAGATGCAAAGGATTAAATTATAAAAAGTAACGAATTAAGCCACAAGAGAGAGATACAAAGTTGTGTGAAAGAGTATTGAGGCAATAGTAATTTAATGTGTTAGATTCTTGAAAGCAGTGAGCTGATGGTTTCTGCAATCTCCTGATCAAGGATGCGGATGTGTGTAATTTTTTGTGGTGGATCTTTCTGTTATCTTTTGTATCTAGAGGTAGTGAGCCTCCTTTTGGATAGTGAGTCCTATTTGTAGGAAGTGAGCCTTTGTATCTGAATAGTGAGTCCTTTTGGGCAGTGAGCCTCTTTGTATTCAGTTTTTTAATTACTATATATTATGATTTAATCCTCACTGTGGTTTTTCCCTTATTGGGTTTTCCATGTAGATTTGATGTTCATTGTGTTAATATTGCTTTCTATTATCTGCATTCCATGTTCATACTTAATAACAAAATTGAGTGGTTGTGAAGTTGATAAGTGTGTGAAGTTTTGTGTTTGAATCTGGTGACAACTGATTCACCCCCTCTCAGTTTTCTTGCACCTTTCAACATAAACAAAAGGAAAAACCTCTAGAAATTTGCATACACCTGCAAAGAGGAAGAGGTATGTATCCACCACTTCTTATTTAGACTCAGAAGATGCATTTGTTGCCAAGAAAACACAAAAGAAAACCCAAGATACCCCCCATCATGAAGACTATGATTGTATAGGGGGTGGTAATGAACTATTTTTAGAAATCGAGGAAATGTTTATAGAAGATATAAATGTCAGAAAGGAGCTCTAGAAATCTCTAGAGAGAATTAAACAGCTGGAAGAACTTGTGTAGAGTTCTGAGAAGAGAGACAAAGAAATGGAGGAAAAAATAAAATAATCAGAAGAGAAGTTGTTGACATATGGCCATGGTGCAAAGCTGGACCTATTGGCATAATTGGCCATGACCAAAATATGTGATGGAGAACTTGCAGCAACAAATCAAAAACCTCCTACCATAGAAACCCTAATTCACCACATAACTTTGTCTCTTGGTTATCAACTATGGAAGGTTACTGATGAATTCTCATAGGAGAAAGAAAAGTGGAGGAAGGAAAAAGAAACTTTGATTGCAGAGCACACAAAAGTGTTGGAGGGAAAGGACACTAAATTGAGTAAAATGGTAGTCAAAATGGAAGAAATAGCAGATAAGGCTGCCCAAATTATCAGGTGTAGACCCCCAGCTACAACATGCACCTTGTTTCTCTAGGAAAAATTCTTAAGTTTTTAATTTAGTAGGCTAATTAGAAACAAACCAGTTTCTATGAGCGACAAGTTTGAATTTCTCCATGTTTTTGCTTATGCTACCCTTGATGAGAAAGACCAACTATGTGAGTGCTATCTACACAACTATTTGGTTTCAGAGGATGCACAATGGAACCCCTTAATATTTTTAGGAGATTTTCAAGTAAGAGATTTAGCCTCTTATTTTAGAAATGAACAATTTAGAGGTGAACTCCTAGATGAGTATGTAGAAAGAGAAAAGTCAATTACACTACTAGTGAGGTAAGAGTCTAAAGTCCCAATGAGATAATAGATGAGTGGATACAACTCTTGAAACACAAGGGTGCAGGAAGAAAAATTATGAAGGTCAGAGTGCAGGACTATGAAAGAGTGAAGACACTGGTAGTTGGGTTAGTTCAAAATGGTTATAAATACATGCATGAAAGGTGGAACAATTTGACTCTAGAGTTGCAAAGGAAGGAATCTCATTTAGTGTATAACTTTATATCTATGCTTGAAAGAGTGAAAAGGTACATGGATATTGCTATTTATCAATCAACAAAATGGATACCACTCAAATTTCAACCCCCTATGCTCCTTTATCTAGTTCCACATTGAACAGGAGATAGGATGAGGGAATGTGAGGAGGATGAGAAAACCAAAATGAAGAGACTTACAATTTATAGAGGGTTCTACCTGAAGTAGATCAAGGGAGTAGATATTGTCATGGACCTCAGGGAGATTACACCACATTACAATATGTACCCCTAGTTTATTTTGCTTGAGGGCAAGAAAAAGCATAGTTGGGGGGAGTGATGAGTCCATTTCCTGATACTTTTATGCATGCTTTCAGACATTATTAGACAAACCTTTCAAACATATTCCTATGCTATGCTATCTTTTTATGCTTATTATACAGCCTTGGACCTAAATTATATTAATGGAAATATAGTTATGATATAGTAGCATTGCATGATTTATGTGAATATGTGTGAAATGTGGTTGGAATTCTATGTTTAATCATGGTAGTTATCTTTGTGTATATGTTTTGTGGATTAACCTCTTGCAGCCCAAGGAAGAGACTATAGCATGTAGCAACTGAAAGTTGTAGCCCGTAGCAAAAGGAGGACTTGGACAACGAAATAAAGGAAGTTCTAGATCAAGCTAAGTGTAATAACTATTGTATGAAGAAACTTGATGGATTTAGTTGTGCATTATTATGATAGTTAGTAAGGCATTGAAGAAGAAGAATTATTTTGTTGATAGGATTTTGGATAACTAATTATGTGTTCTACATGCATATCTAATTTGTAGAGTTCTAATTCTATTAGAACTCTTGTTTCTTTTCAGTTGCAATTTGAATAATTCAATCTTAATTACATACCTTGATATCTAGGGAGTTGTAGTTAATGATTTCACTTAAGAGTTGTGTTTAGAATAAACTCCCTCATGCTTGTATATAGCCGGTGGTTGAGTCTTTAGATAGTTAGTTGTCAAATCTCAAATTGGTAGATTTTTTTATCAGTGACTTCTTAGTTTTCTATTGTAATCGACATACATGTTGATTGTTCAAAAATGGTTTTCTTGAATATAATATTTGAGCAAGATTTTATGTGATATTTTGGAATGCATAATGAATGAAGTTCAAGTCCATATGGATGCATAAAATCTAAAGATTTATATTTGGTTTTAGTTAAGTGAAGACAACCATTTGAGCATGTCATTAGCAGTTATTTTTGTTAATCACTACTCTATAAAGTGCATGTAAGTTAGAATAGATTCTCATGTTATGTTTATCAATAATAGTTTTTCATATGTATGAATGCATTCAATTGAATTAAAGAACTCTGAAGGATAGATTAAGTTCAATTACTAGTTTTGAGTAGTTTTGAGTTAGTTTTAGTAATTCTTTGTTAGTAGTAGTTCAACTATAGACTATGTTGTAGGAACATGTAGCCATTAACACTGGTTTACTTCTTTCATTGTTATGAGTTTCTATGATTTTCCAACAAGTAGAATACCTTTAATAGGATAACCTAGGTAACCTAAGGTCTTTGAAGGCACATATAGTGCAACACCATCAAAAGTTTACAAACCATGGTTGACAATTTAATGAAGTCTTTACAATGTTGAGTGGATTGTTCAACTATTCATTCCTCTGAATTATGTGATTTCTACCAAGTTTACATGATACTAGTTTAGACTCTATAGTGGTCACAATAGGAGGAGTGTTGGTTGAAATAAAATTTGGAGTTTCAACACTTGACACTTGAACTGACTCAGATATGAACTGTTCTAAGTCTAAATGTGAAGCAATATCAAAAAATGGAGAGGATAGGCTTGGCAAGGACATGGGATACCCTAGAAAATTTTCCACACCTTGTTTAGAAATTTTGAAATGTAACCCTAAGATAGGAGATGAGTGCACTGATTGTATTGACACAATTGGAGTAACATTAACTATAACAGGAAGAGTAACAGTGACAATAGAAACATTAGAAATAGGCGAGGATATTGGAGTAGGAGAAGATATAACATTAGCAACAAGTGGTTCCTTGAGAATATTTTCACGAGGGGAAGTCTTTGTTTCCTCATGTCTTTCTTCCTCAACTTTTCTTTACTCTTGCACAAGATCCTCTTGTACTTCAGTGGATGGTCCTTCTGTAGATTTCCTATTCTTCTTCTTTCCACCCTTGACCACAAATTTGATCTTAGGCTTAGATGGCCTACTGGAACTTGGGGCATCACTTTTTTTTTTGGTCCTCAACTCTGACCTCTTACTGGCTTCACCTTGTGTTTCTTCCTCCAATGTAGTAAGAAAAGGCTTCAACTTTATTCCCCTCTCCTCTAACCAAACGTTAGTAGTAGCCAAAATGGGTTGAAATATTTTTTCGGATTAAGGTTACCTCTTTTTGAGACCACTGGTGGGTGTTAAAGGAAAGTTTGCAATGTTTTTTCTTTCATAAGTAGGATCCAATATGTCATCATCATCCTTCATGTCTTCTGGGATGTCTACTAGATCTAGTTCCTTTATATGATCCAAAGTTAATATGCGATAATCCATCTTCTCGATCTCTTGCTCTATTCTTATATTAGCCCATATGTCTACAATATGATGCACATGTGTGTGGGACATTTTGATCCAATCCTTCATACCCCTGAATCAAAATCAAACCTTGCTTTGAAATTTTTCAATGTCACCTATTTCATTTCCAATTCAACCCTATCCTTGTGTGAAGTTTGAATATAGTATCTGTTGATTGTCAATGGAAATTTGAATTTGGGTTTATGGGATTTCATTTTTTTGCTATGTAATGCAATGATTTTCCTACATAGCTCCATCAAAACAATCTAATCACTAGGATAGCGAGGAAGCATGTATGGATAACCAATGAAACATCTAACTCTCAGATAAGTGAAAGTTATAAAGTAAAGATATAGACATCCATATTCATTGACCACCTTCCACACTTCATTAGATGCCCTCTTACTTTCCAATTCTGGATCAAAGACACACATGAGTGGAGCAAAGAACGCATTGTTCAAACTTTTGAAATGATTGATGCTTCCTTTGAGAGTAATCTGTAGGAAATAATTATAAACCTGTGTTACCCTCCTATCTCCCTCAATGATTAGACTTGGAAAATTCCTCATTGCCACTGCAACATATAACCAAAAGGAAGTCATATAGAACTTCTATGTCATAGGCACTTTGGTCAGTTGTTCATGAATAGCATTACTGATTTCTTCACCCTAGAAAATCTATTGTTTAATCTTCAAAATAGTCTTGATGTACAAGGACATCCAATCCTCAAATGTTGATGAATTAGGTAAACCATGTACCCTATTGAGAAGAGTAACGAGATCATTTACCTCATCTATGAAATCACAACGAGGAGGATTCTTAGGCCACCTTGTGACACCTAGGCTAGGGGCCTTTAACCATTTCTTGTTGATGATCATTTTAGTAGAATCAAGATCATTTTCATACTCTGACTGTGTAGAATCTTTGGAAATTGTAACATATGAGTCAATAATTGGGCATAAGAATGTCTTGTCAAGAAATTTTGCATCCAACCTCATCACTATATTACCATTTGAATCTCAGAAACTTAACTTTTGTGATATTTTTTGTAGTTAGAGGCAACCTATAATACAAATTTTGGATTCTGAGTAGCTACTAGAAATAAGGCCACAAGATGTATGTTTCTCTAAACAATTGATCCCATTCCATTGTCTAAGGGTTGTTTCTTAGTCCTTTCAAGAAACTCAGACATGTCAACATGCTCGATCTCTATGTCCTTAATATCATCAACATTTCACAAAATCATAGTAGCTGGAAGCACACCTTGGTACTTGTACTTCATAGATTTCCCCTTAGGAAGGAGACAGATCCATTATTGGCAAGAGAATGGCCTTGCAAGGGTGCAAATGTGAGATATTCTTGAAAAATGTGCCAAGGAAACTACATAACAAGATTAGCATTTTGCAGATGTTAGGAAAATATTTGCACATTTGGAAATTGTAATGAGGGAAAAAAATAATGATTGCACGAAAACTAGGGTTTGAGCATGATGAGCACAAAAAAAAAAGTGTAATGGATCAACTTGGAAAAGTAGGAAAATTTTCTAATGTTAGGAGAATTTTGGAAAAAATATGTATATACATTGAAAATTGGTGAAATTGCAAGTGGATTTGATGTTTTTGCAAAAAGTTGTGATGACATTAAAATATAATGATATCGCAAGTGGGTAGGTATTTTTCTCTTTTACAAATTGATCGAAAAATATCAACTTAGCAGTTTGGAAGATCACTTTTGTTTTTTTGCTAAATCGTTAAATTTTAACATCTTGTAAGATATAAATTTTGTGTTTGTTGTTGGGTCAGGGAAAAACCCCAAACCTACAATTGGGTAAAGCAATTTTTAATGTGGAGTTGGGGTTTTTCCCTGACTATACAACTTGGTAATTTAAATTTATTTGTAATATCGATTAAACAAATACACTTGAATTTTTTTTAATCAATTTGTATGGGTAGGGAAAAACCCTACTCATACAAATATGATACATTGAAACATTGTAAGGTCAGAGAAATTCCCTGACCATACAACATTTAAAGGGTAAGACGTTTACCTCCACATTGTGCCATAAAAAAAACCGTCGATATCACATATTCACATCACATGGTTTGCAACTTAGGTGATTTTTATCGATGGTGCAAACCATGAGATTTTGGTGAGAATTGGATGATCCTCTTGTTTGGTCAGGGAAAAACCCTTCCGACACATAGAAGGTAGGTTTTATTTTACACAGGGTTAGGGAAAAACCCTAATCTTGTGCGAATGGAAAAACATCTTTCACTTATTTACTTGTTAGAAATTTCTAACATAACACATGATCGAACTTAGTAAGTTGACGAAAAGATACTTGCAAATTTAAAGAAATAAAAATCATGGCCAATTCCCTTGGCATGAGCTTACAAGAAGATCACAAGTAAAGGAAAAAAATAAACCTCGAAGGCGCAAAAGTTCGGTGTGAGGAAAAACACAAACAAATGACCCCCATTAAAATGATTTTGATGTTCAATGAGAATCGTAATGTGGGTATGAATGAAAAAAAAAATTGAAACCTTGGCAGAAAATAGGATTTAAACCACCACTCAAATGGCAAATGAAAACTTAAACATAACCCAAAATTGATTCAAAACTAAAACAAAAAGAATGATCACCTTAAATGATTACAAAGAAATGTGGATATAGAAAAGAAAACCCTCGATTAAAATAAGAACAAAAAAATGAGACATACCTATGAAGAATGAAAATGATGGAAAAATGAACAACTCTAACAGGAACCCATGAAGAATTTTCTCGAAAATCAACCATGACCTGCAAAAAAGAAAAACAATGTGCTCCAAATGGTCTTGAAGTGGATGTGGGAAGATGAAAAACAAAAGAAATAGGGAAAATAATGACACAAAAAATGATTTAAAGCTGATTTAAAAAGAAATTAAGACACAATTAATGCAACTCGTGTGAGGCTGAGATTGCAAGAGTGGGTTTTTCTGACGTCGATACAAATTGAAGTTTAATAAGTGACTTGCAAGGTCAACAAAAAAGTCCAGCTTGTCAAGTTTTAAATTGCACTTCGACTTGCAGTGTTAGGTAAAAACCCCAACTATGCAATTTTATTTTATTTTGCAACCTTCACTTGCAGGATCAAGGGAAAACCTCGACCTTGCAAGTGTAAAAAAAATTCCAACTCTTGCAAACTAAATTTCACGACTTGCACTAAAAGATGAATTTTGAAAAAGTGACGAAGGTTAACACTCAAAAGGACATTTCGAGACTAAGGACCACACATGAGGACAAATTGAAATTCACCTCATTTTAGGTTCTTAGAGTACGCAAAGCTACAAAATGTACAAGTTTCATAAGGGTTATCCCATGAATTAAGTGTGTCAAATTTGAGGATAACACAACACAAGCTTAGAGGAGAGAAATGGGTTTGATGTAGCTAAATTGAGAGGTTACAACATACAAACATAGTGGAAGTGGTGTAGTTTGAGTGGAAGATAGAAAATTGAACAAGAATAGAGAAAATTTGAGAATTAAGAAACTATAGAACAACAAAGCATTATCATGGGTGGTGACATAATATGTAGAGAAATAGCGAGACACAACCAACGATTAGATGACAGGCTGGTATTTCCCACTTTTCAAAAATTTGGATGGTTGGAGTATTTTTTGAAGCTCACAGAGTTTAATGAGGTCATGACTCAATAGTTTACTGCCACATTATAGAATGATGAAGCAGTTGTGAGAGGCTTAAGGGTAGATGCCTTAGAAGCTGTCATAACTAAAGTATCTGGATTTCCATGGGAAGGAGAAGAGTTTCCAATTAGGGTAGATGCTATTGCTGCTAAGAATGAATTTAGGTATCCAGGAGAAAACTTGGACTCCTCTTCTCAAGTTACTAAATGTTTTTTACCCTAGATTTGGGCTTCATTTTATTCCTACATAGTTAAGTATTTAACATGTGATAGTAGACAATATTTGTTATATACTGTTCATTTTAAACTATTGAGTCATCTTCACTATGGTAAGCATGTGAATGTTCTAAATTTATCATATAATTTGTTAAAAAGAACGATGTCTGATTATAGGAGAAAAAGGAATAATACAACATTATCTCATTTTTGTTTGGTCACATTATTGATAAAAAGGATTCTTAAGACTTAATTTCCAAATATTTCTTGGGAAAGTTTCCTTAATTGTAACAATATCAATAGTATCCTTGAAGAACCCACTGTCCTAGAAATAGTAGAGGAACCTGTTGTTTTAGAAAGGAAGTGCCCTCTGACTCCCCTATTGTTGGGAAAATGTGTCTCAACCTTACAATTACACAAGGTATTGTTGATACATAAGGTACTATTGATATGTCAAGGATGAGGGGCATATGAAGGGGGGCTCCCCCCTATGATGGGTATGAGGGGGATCATCCCTCTGGTGAGGGGTCTGGGGGCTTAGGGGCAACACCCTCAAAAGAAAAATTTTATTTACATTTTATTAATATAAGTCTAGACCATTCATCAATAGGTCTTAGATATGAGGGTAGAAATTTTATTAGCTTGAGTTTACCTATAAGGCAACCCTATTTTATGAGAGAATTGTATTATAGTTGTGTATTGTGATGTATTTTGAGAGTATGATAGTGGTCATGTAGCCTCCAGATCTTTGGTTGGTGATACTCCTATGAGAAGCTTTCTCTGCAAGTATATTATAATCTTCATGATTTATGAATAATAAATTGAGTGAATTTTAGAGTGTGGGGTTTCTCTCTTGAAAGAGTTTTCCCCACGTAAATCACTATGTTGTGGTATGCATGATATTTATGTTTATTTCTATTTAAGTTTTTGTAACTGTTGAAAAGATTTGTAAAGTTTTGCATTATCCTCCTCTCAACATTAGTGTAGGAATTTGTTCTACTACCTTAGCTTCCTTACACGTACCACATTGCCTAATCATAGCATGGGAGATCTAGAGGAGCAAGACTTGCAAGAAATTGAACTTGCAACCTCTGTTGAGCAACCCAAAATAGAGGCAAGGAAGAAACTCCTATTTCTAGAAAACCAAAAAATTCCAAAAAAAAAAGGCGGGCCTTATTCTTCTACACCTGCAAAAGGGTAGAAGAGACCCACACAACCTAAGAGGCGATCACACTGTCTAAAGATAAAAGGGGCCATGAGAGGGTAAGTTAAAAAGAAAGAAGATGAGGATGTTGTGATGTTGGAGACAAATAAAGAATCAAAGGGGAATTCCCTTGGAAATGAAAAAAAATACCCTAGAAATGTAAATACACCTATTTCACAATCTTGGTACTATACAAGTACCTCTGAATCCAATTTAGAGAATGTTTTTGTAGAAAGAAAAATGAGGAGATCCCAAAAATCCCTATTTTAGAGGGTTTTGAACACACAAGTTCAATAGGGGATGAACAATTCTTGGAAAAGGATGAATAAATTTTTGTAGAGGAAAGGAATATTGGTAAAGAATTGTGGGAAGCCATGAAGAGAATAGAGCAATTAGAAGAATTGGTAAGGACACATCAACAAAGAGATGGTGAAAGGGATGCAAACATCAAGGAATTAGAGGATAAGCTCTATAAATTTGAGCATGGGTCCAAATTAGAGAGGCTTGCACAACTTGTTATGGTTAAAGAAAGAAAAAAAGAATTAGTATATCAAGGTCCAATTCCTCATGATAGAACCCCCACTGGGCCAACTATGGTGTACTTTGGCATGGAATTATGGAAGAGAACTTGATAATTCTCTCAAAAGAAGAAGGATTGGGAGAAATAAAAAGATGAATTGATATCCAAAAACACCAAGGCATTTGAACAACAAGAGAAAAAAGTAAAAATATTGAAAGTGATAATTGGAGAGATAGCAAACAAGATTGTATAGTTACTAAAATGTAGACCACTTGCCAAGGTCTATGCATTATTTTTGCAAGAAAAGTATTTGTGTTTTTAGTTTAGTCAGTTTATTAGTGATTTACCAATTTCCATGAATAAGAAATTTGTGTTTTTAGATACTTTATTTGATTCTACACTAGACATGCAAGACCAGTTATGTGAGTTTTACTTTCATAAATTCATTCTCTCAGATGAGATTGAATGGAATCCATTGATGTTTATGGGAGACCTGCAAATTATAGATTTTTCCTCCTATACTAGGAATGAATAGCAAAGGGGATTTTTTTGCAAGAATACCATGAGAAGGAAAAATCTATTGCTTTGCAACTCTAAAAAGAATTAGTGAATCCCAATGCAGTCATAGATTAATGGTACGAACTCCTAGATTACAGAGGTGGAAGAAATTGTAGAAGAGGGGGACCAACCAAACCAAAGCTCTAGGTCACGGAGAGCTGAGAGAGAAGGACTACCCTAATCTACCTCAAGCTAGACAAGTGTTTTAGGTCAATGATAGAGAATGAAAAGAACTCTCAAGTGCTTTTGTCACTCTACTAACCCAAGAGTTTGAATGGGGATGAATGAGCAAGCTTCTGGAACCTGAACTGTACCTTAGACAACTCTCTACTCAAGGACAGTCATGCAGGTCAAGGACGACAATGTGATGCACTGGTGTCTCTCTGCGGCATTGGAATCCATACAACCAAAAAGTACAAAGGCACAGTAAAAGAAAGAAAAACCTACAAACTACTTAGAGGTTAAATTCTAAAATACTAACTCCAATGAAAATAAATAGAATAAGCGAAGTAACTAGAAAGATGATAAAGGAGATGGAAAAAGTGAAGGTGATGAAGATTAACTCACAAAGAGTCTAGTTTGCCAACAAGCTCCACACAAGTGCGCACCTACACATAACCAAGAGAGGAATTTTTTTGGGGTTGTATAGGGGTTTACCGTAGTCAAACCCTTGCTTTGGTGTTTCCACCTCCACATATAGCAATAAAAGCTATGAGATAGAAACTATGATAAAGAGAGTAATGGAAAAGATGTCAAAAAACAACTATAACACTATGCTACATGAATCAAGAAATAATATCACCTTCTCAATCAAGGTGCCCTCAAGCACATAGAGGAGGATGCAAGCTTGGTAAGGTCGATATTGCCACAACAACAAAGAAGTAGTCCCACAAGACACCAAGTCACAACTCCAAGGATGGAAAGAGTGCAAAATGAAGTAGAGAAGATGCGTAAAAGCTTAATAAAATTACTAAGGAAATGAAGCTAGCATGTGAAATTGTGAAGTAGATGGACCAAATTTCCAAAGAGATGAAGTGATAGTGAAAGATATGCATTTGAAGAATTAGGAGGGAAAGAGTCGTTATCGAGTTGGCATGAAGGCGCAAAGGCATTACACTTTGTCACCAATGGAGAATGTAACATCTCTATGGATTTCAGAGGTAGGAATCTATTAGGAATCTATCAAGGACAACAAAGTGCCGCATAGACATCTGCACACCATTCACATCCCCAATAGAAATTCCCCCACAGACACAAGAGACAAGCACCAAGTGGATGCATCGCAGATTGGTGATGTGGAATTTATTAGTTGGATTTGATTTTCCTAAAGTAGAGGGTGTAAAAGGGAAATTTGTGAGAGGGGTGCAAATTCACTCCTATAAATTTTTCCCCCACTTTAGCGAGCATGAGTGTCAACAAATTTTTGATAAAGTATATTAGAAAGTTTAGAGATGTATACTTGAACCACTGAGGAAGAAAACACAATCTGGTGAATTATGAAAGCATAGGGAAGAAAAATGATTCCACAGGTACTCTCTCCTAAGGAGGATTGAACAAAGGACTCTATAGATCCTCGAAGCTATGAAGGCCTACAGACCAATGATGGACAAATCCCGCATGATGCAAATGCTTCATAGGTCCTCGAACCTACAAAGAAGGCACCCCTAGGTACTCTCTCTTGAAGGAAGCCCGATGTAGGGGACTCCGTAGAGTCAGATTGGAAAGCAACTTCATAAGTGCACCAACAAAGCAACATGTTAATCCATAGAAAAAACATGTTAGAAAAAAAAAAGTAGCCACACAGGCAAACAAGCAAGTAGACAGTCACACAAACAGTCAAAAATTGAAGGAGAAGCTTTCAATGGGGTCCCTTAGGAATCCTTCAAAAGAAGAGGGGTCCACTCAAGGGATGCTCAATTTGAAAGTGTAAGAGTATTTTTTTGTGAATCTATTCGAAATCAGGAATCCTTTTGAAAGATGTTCACTTCATCAAGGAATTCAAAGGGAAGAAGATCCCCTCGCAAGGGGAAGGTCAAACTTCACCCACAAGAGAAGGTGCTCCCCCCTAGGAGGAAGGTTTTTTTGTTCAAATTCTTTCTTTACAAACCCATGATGAAGGAAAAATATTCCACTAGGGGTCCTTGTTGAGGAATACAATTTTTGAAAAATATTTTGAAGGGATATTTAAGAAAAGATTCGTTGGCCACCGAATACATTTTTTGGAAATCGAAGTGGCATGACAACCCCCCCTTAGGATGGTATATGCTAAACACAAAGGCTCGTGACATCCTAAGGAGAGAAAATCAAGAATGAAAAGTGATGTTGTGGCCCATGAAACATAGCGATATGCAACCATGGTAATGTCACACACACAAGGGACAACACATGAGCGCCATAACATCACGAAACAAGCACAAAAGATAAGAGAGAAAAAATGTACGAAAGGAAACAATAACATTACGAACAAGGCATAGGGGTGATATAATATTTTGGGGTCAAATATGCTCATAAATATAGATAAGTATAGTAATAGTATATAGATGAACTATCATCAACCCCCTACTATATTAGACCTTATAAAAAATGCATGAGAAGATAAAATAAAATGAAAATTTGGGTCAACATGGAAGGGAAGCCTAAATGCCCCCAGCACTTTGCATTGTCCCCAACTGTCAAAAATCAATACACAATAGAGTAAGAATGATGTAACAAATAGAGGAAGTTTTACGACACATAATCACTCCTATATCCAAGCACCTATGAGGGTGGAAAGGGTCATATAAGAACCCATAATTCAAGAACGGGGGAACATAAACACACACACAATCTACTCTATAGATAAAGAAGAGGCACCCCTAGTCCTCATCAACAAAGAGGTCATAGTTCTCCTAGTCTAGATCATCATAAGTGGAAGGTAGGTGAGTCTACAAGGGTAGAATATCAAGGGGGGAACCCTTTGACCCTCCTACAACAAGGGCCAAGGGAGAAGGCCCCTTGAGGTCTTCTCCACTAAGTTCTTGTGGGGTGAATATCAACGATTTTGTGAAAATCATTGAAAGGTCAGGAACTCAACCAGAGAATTATACATGAACTTCACAGAAGTGCCATGTGTTAACTCAACAAGCATGGGAGGCAGTGCCCGAGATGCACTAGTAGGCTCATCGAGAGACTCAAGAGCAGTGATGAACTCTGAGGATGTCATAACTTCTTCTGTCACCAGGATGACACACGCTAATGTAGAACCACCCTTCAAAGAAGGTGAACTCCTCTTTTGACCCTCATTGCTAGAAAGGCCATCCTCCATATTTCTATTTTTTGGAGGATGTGAGATCCCCACGAATGAGGAAAAAGACGCGAAGGAGGAGGAGAAAACCACGATAGACACCACTGAGGTATTTGGCATGTCCACGTGTTTTAAAAATGGTGGGATGTTCGAGAGGGATATTAGAAGAGGCGGCTCAACCAAAGGAGAAATAAAAACCTGTACCCTTTTGTGTGAGGATCACTTATGCTTGTGACAAGAGTTGAAAGATGAATGAAAGTTGAAGGAATTGAAGCAAAGGGGATGGGAGAGGAGGATGCAATAGAAGGTGCTGGAGCAAAAACTGCCAAATCCCCTTCCTTCCTCTACAGAGTGACCTGCTCAAAGGAAAAATCCTTTCTTTGATGCTTACACTCATGCAAAAGGTGGTTCCTATGACTCCTGGAGCTAGAGGTTAGAAGTTGAGACAAAAGGAAGGACTCCTGTTCAACCATCAGAGTGCCCATCATGGTCATTTTCGGCGGAGGGAGAGACTCCTGGATGGGAATAGGAGGGAGAGGTTGGGAAGGTGATGGGACAACAACATGGGGAGAAGGATCTAATGCCTTATCAACATCCCTCTTCCTATTCACTACCTTAAAGTTAGGAGCAATAGGAGGCCGTGGAGGTTGAGACATAGAGGACTCCCCATAGGGATCCTTCCCCTTACCATACATGCGGGACCGAGGTCCCGTGGGAAAGGTAGGAAGGTCAAATACCCGAATCTTGTCCTTTCACCAAGCGGGCACCATTAGAATCCTTATGTGAAAGCCAGGAGTAGTAACCCAAATTTACTCTTTAGGGAGGGAAGCAGAGGTGGGAACTTAAGGATGGGAAGAATTCTCCTTTCCCTTTCAAGAGGAAGAGGCAACTTGTCGCTGTGCTATTGGGTGAGTAAATTTTGGTTGTCCTTTTCCCCCAATTTTGTACTTCACGCAATCTCAATAAACAAAGTTTTCTCTAGGAGGTAGTGGACCATTTGGGGCAGGCCAAAAATGATCCAAGGAATAACCCCTATGGGATACCAATGATTGATATGTAGTGTCATGTACAACATGCATTGAACCTTCGTGGGAGAACTTTAAACATTTGTAAATGACAGAAGTGATTTCGTTCATGGAAGCTAGCCATGAGATGCCCAACTTCACCTAGAACAGATCAAATTCTGGAATGACATCAAAAGTTGTATCCATAACCCTAAGTCCAACTAGGATGGAAAGAGTTATAGAGCCATATGGCACACGAGAGAGACCACCGTGCATGTGTAGAATAGATTTCATTTTCTCATATTCCTCCCTCTATAATGAATTTAGCCATAACTTCTCCTCTGTAATAACATTTACTTGGCTCGTGTGGTCAACTAGGACCCCTCTCACAATGTTCCCATTGAGGCAAGTAGGAATATATAGGGGAGAGGGCTTGTTATTCAGAGGCAATTCCTATGAGGTGAAAGTCACATCCGATGAACCAATTGCAAGCTACGGGGGAGGAGTAGGAGTAAATGAGACCATATTAATGTATGGCAAGGCTTTAGAAGAAGCATTAGAAGGGTAAATAATCAAGTTCACAGAATGAGATAGAAATGGGTCCGTGTAAATCTATAACTCACTATTGGCATTTGCTACTGACTTATTTGTATTCTATTTCTTCCCATTGCGATGGATGGTACCGTCATCAATGCGACCCTGTATCTCATGATGCAAGTGCATGCAACACTTAGTATCATGCCCATTAACATGATGGTACTACAAAAAAGAATTCCCATCATACCAATCAGGATAAGGCTCCTTCAAAGGTCAGGGATTTTCCAAGGTTATGATCTTATCCTTTAATATCTTTTGGAGAATAGAAGAATAAGATTCAACTAACTTTATAAACTTTATGTTGCGCTTGAGTTCATGATCATTAGTCATAGAAACTACATTTACAACAACCTTTCCTTTTCCTAAAATAGAAACAATAGAATTTCCTTTGGAATGGGAGCACAAGGAGGATCCCCCGAACTGAATCACCACTTGCTAATACTCTCGCAACATGGCACACAGATGTGCGAAAGAACGGTATTTCATTAGAAAAAATTTTCTCCTGCCAGGCTCACTGTAAGGTGCATATGAATACCTTCTACACATCTGAGTAGGGAAATAGGTATGATATTTGTGAAAAGAGCACTTGGCATCATGCAATATAATTAGTTATCTTCTCGTGTTCTCCCTGCTTGCATCGGATGAGATCCGAGAAGGTCATATTCAAACCGATGTTAGCTTATAATTGATGGAGAAACTAATTTATAAGCTGATCAAATGAGAATATAGAATTATTAGGCAAGGAAAAGTACCACTTGAGTGTTGTGTCCTTCAGAGATCAAGGGAAATTTTTTCCATCAGGGCATCATGATGAAAGAAATCCATGCACATGGAATTAAAAGTTGATACATGTGTTTGCAGATCTCCTTTACCACCATATTTTTCAAACTTAGGAATCTCCATTCCCTATAGGAAAGGAGTGCTCAAAATTGTTACCGACAATGGACTATCTAGGGAGAAGGATCGAAAGATAGGCTAGGAGGAGGCTTGAGAGAGATTCTCCAATTGGCTTTGCATTTGGCCCATGTTTTGAAGAAGAGAATTCAGGATAGGGTCTGAAGATGAAAAAGATCCAATGGAACCTCCCTTAGAACCACCTTCGGAGCCACCACCGTGACCCCTGCTGAAGCCATCACCAAAACTACTAGTGTGGCCCCCATTGAGGCCACCACCGTGACCTCCACCAGAGCCACTACCACCAACACCACTACTGCTACCAAAGCCAACACCACTCATTCCACTGAAGCCCCCACCACCAGGGGCAGTAGGAGGGGTGAAGCTGAAACCAAGGGGTATTCTACTTGCCTTGACTATGTTGGGATTTTGAGTTACAAAGGAAATGCTGATTGAGGGACCTATTTTGGACATGCATACAAATGTGGTAGGCATCAAGACACCTATTTGTCTCTCATAGGCATTGAGAACTTCCCTTGAGGTAGTACTCGATCTAGTGCTATACAAAGGGATGCATGCTTCAGTTAGATCGGTGAGGCCATGTAAGAACTCTATGCCTGTCTGATCCTTACCCAACATGTATTTCACCTTGCTAGAAAGTCTAGTGACGCTCACCATATTCGGTGCTTTCTCTAGATGATTCACGAGATCTAACAACCTCTTTTCTAGTTCCAAAATATTTTCTATAGGAATATGTATAGTGTCATCCTCATCCACGAACGGGGCCATAGGGGATGTTGGAGGAGTGGGGGCATGACTGGTCTCATCTATGAAACCCATCTCATCTGTAAATCTTGTAGAAAAACCAGTAGTGAAGCTAGAAGTGACCTTTGTCTTTTCCATTGGTAGGTGTCACACACTTCTAACAACATACCTGAAAGTCGTAGGCTAGGTTGTGATGCTCATATAAACTCACAACATCCAAGTTTACAATGATCACCAAGTGCGAGGAAAAATTCTCAACATGAAAAATGGGTAGATGTTGTTCATGTCAGGTTCACCAAAATGTAGAAGAGGGGGACCAACCACACCAAGGCTCCAAGTCACGGAGAGATGAAAGCAGAGGGATGCGCTAATCTACCTCAAGTTAGACAAGTGTTTTAGGTCAATGATAGAGAATGAAGAGCACTCTCAAGTGCTTCTATCACTCTAATAACCCAAGAGTTTGAATGGGGCTAAATGAGTAGGCTTCTGGAACCTGAACTGTACCTCAGACAACTCTCTACCTGAGAACAACCGTGCGGGTTAGGGACAACAGTGCAATGTTCCAGGGTCTCTTTGGGGTGCTAGAATCCATATGGCTAGAAAGTATAAAGGAATAGTAAAAGGAACAAAAAACCTACTAACTACTTAGTGACTAAGGTCTAAAATACGAACTGAAATGAAAATAAACAGAATAAGCGAAGTAACTAGAAAGATGATAAAGGAGATGATGAAAGTGAAGGTGATAAATATTAACTCAAATAGAGTCCAGTTCACCAAAAATATCCACATTAGAGCATACCTACAAACATCCAAGAGAGGAAAAATGTTGGTGTTGTATAGGGGTTTGCCATAGTCAAACCCCCGCTTTAGTGTTTCCACCTCCACAGACAACCAAAAAAGCCACAAGATAGGAACTATGATAAAGAGAGTAATGGAAAAGATTCCAAACAATAACTATAACACTATGCTATGTGAATCAAGAAATAATATCACCTTCTCAATCAAGGTGTCCCCAAGCACGTAGAGGAGGATGCAAGCTTGGTAAGGTCAACATTGCTACAACAACGAGAAGCAGTCCCATAGGACACCAAGTCACAACTCCAAGGATGGAAATAGTGCAACATAAAGTAGAGAAGATCCATAAAAGCTCAAGAAAATTGCTAAGGAGATCAAGTTAACATGTGGAATTGTGAAGTAGATGGATTGAATTACTAAAGATATGAAGAGATAATGAAAGATATGCATTTGAAGAAGAATTAGGAGGGAAAGACCTATTCTCAGGTTGGCAAGAAGGCATAGAGGCATTATGCTTCGTCGCCAATGGAGAACATAATGTCTCTGTGGATTCTAGAGGTAGGAATCTGTTAGGGATGGTAGCATGCCGCATAGATGTTCACACATCACCCACGCGTCTTCGATAGAAATTACCCCACTAACACAAGAGACAAGTGCTGAGTGGATGCATAAAGATAGGTGATGTGGAAATTCTTAGTTAGACTTTATTTTCCTAAAGTAGAGGGTGTAAAAGGGGAATTTGCAAGAGGGGTGAAAATTCACTCCTATACAAAAATATAATGAGTATTAGAGAACATGATTATACAAGAATGAAGCAACTAGCTACAAGATCCCTTAATCAAGCCTTCAAGTTTGTACAGAAGAGATGGGAAGAGCTAACCCTTGAGTTGAGGAAAAAGGAGCCACACTCCCTATATAATTTTATAGCCATTGTTAGAAGATCTCATAAATACATAGATATTTCCAGAGATAATGGACTTATATGGTTTTCACTTACCTTTCATCCACCTATTGTTAGACACACAAGATAGCTAAGAGGGGGGTGAATTAGTTGTACATTAAAACCTTCATACCATTATTGATCTTCAAACCCTTATTAAGCATCAACACGAATGTAAACAAATGAAACATCAACACATCAATAACCATACACAATAGAACACCAAATTTTATGTGGAAAAAACCTAATCAGGGAAAAACCACAGTGCAGATTAACTAACATATATGTGAATATCAACACCAATTACAAAAGGTTCACTGCCTAAAGGATTCACTATCCAAAAGAAAGAAAGGCTCACTACCAAGGACTCACCACTCACATAAAAAGATAATAGAAATAGATTGTTATTGTTACCTATTTTAGCTACTAGCTGAAACAGGTAGAGCTATTATGTTTTACAAATGAAAAGTGGGTACATTTTAACTTTGTTATGTCACATTCATGTGCATAAACAAATATCATAAGACTAAAATACTACATCGCATTATGTAGATGCATATAACATAGGAGAAAGTCCACAATCTTTCCAAAATTGTATTCTTTATTGATAATATAAATGTATGGTGTCCCACACAAGCCATGGGACTAACTATCAAAATGGATATAATGGAAAAAATTATACATTTATAGATAAAAAAGAGAAAGAATTCACATAAAGAGAAAGGGGACCTGTCATTTCCTGAATGACGAATCTTGATTGCTTTGTTCTACATCATCTTCAGTCCCTCCTGGTTGTCTTGCTTCTAGTTGATGCTCTCCTTGCTGCTCCTAGATTCCCTGCATCTGTGAGAAAAGTGTTGTTAGAGCAATGAAGGATCACTGGTAAAAATATTTGCATACATCTATAAACATATAATTTGATCCTCATGTGCTTTAAATAGCCAAGCATACCATAGATGTGCAGGAAAACAAGAGAGTTATCAAACACATCTATCATATGCTTTGTTTTATCTAACATGTTTTCTTCTTATGCAGGTATAGGTGAAATCCTTGTTACTATTTTATTTCATTTGATTACAACATGTAGGATAAAATGTGGCTCCCACAAGGGTTGAGCCCAACATGCTGCCCACTTGGTTTATTAAGAAGGGCAGGAGTGTGAAGAGTAAAAAGGATTGTTACAATACAAAGTGAGGGTGAGAGTACCTAAATCTTAGATTAGAGACATGTCACAGGCTCTTCGTCTCAACTTTTCAAAGGAGGGTAACAAATTGATCTAACATAAAGAATGTCAACCATCACATTGCAAGACAAGGTTGAAGCCTTTTTATCATTATACAGATAAACCAATCATTATGCCACTAGTATAAATTTCCCTCAAGAGAGCAGGCCTGTACAAAGTATGTAGGGAATAGTATCATTGGTTTGAATCTCAATAAAGGCATAAAACTAGTGATAAAGCAGTCACCAAATAGATGACATAGTTTTAGAAATGCATACTCAAATGCAATTAGGCAATAAAGATGACAATACATTAAAGAGAATAGTCATCCATTGGTAAGCTTATCTTGGCACAATAAGAATCATCAAAGCCAAGGAAAGAATCAACATGGAACCTTCTAAAGGTCTTCCAAAAAAAGAATGAAGTCTGTGAGTGTTTAATTGACCATGAACAAGGCAAGTAAAGACAAAAAATCAAAAGAGGAAATCACAATAATGCATAGTTCTCAATAAAGGGGCATAAAACAACAAGCATGCATGTGGAATGTGAAGGACATCAAATGAATGATAGAGTGTAGTGAGAGGGACGTTTTCCCTAGATGACTGTAAAGCAACAAGAAGAGATGATAGTCACAGTCAACAAAGCATGAGTGGAAAGAAGAGTCCATGACAAAGTTGTGCATCTATGACTGTGATATTCAAATGATTGTAATAATGCTTGAGGGACTAATATTTATGTATGAAAACATGCATGATGATGACCATAAAGGAAAAAGGAAGAAATCACTATTGAAATTTGTGAAAAGAAGTAGGAAGTTAGTATATGACAATCATCATATGTCAAGGGTTTGTGCCTGTAGCAAGGTCAAGACAGTTAATAGTAATCATGATAATATTGCAAAAGGTAGTATTATTGGTAGTATCTTCAAGCTTTCCTAGAGTTGTCACTGAAAAAAAATGTTTTTCAAAGAAACAATCCAGACAAAGTGAGTAACACAGTCACCATAAGAATGCAAAGATAAAAGTAGAATTGAAGCTTGCATGCCAAGAGATTGCAGGGTTGCAAGATGACAACAGGGGTTTTGAATAAACTTGTAAAGTCTAAAGAAGTAACTTCTATTTGTGAGATATGCATTTTAACATAGTAAAAGGAAGTGTTCATGATAGTATGATAAAAGAAGTACAGTAAAGGTAGTGTGATTTTCTTTTAGATTGTTGACACAATATAGTAATCAATTTATAGTGTAAGTCATATAAAGGGTAGTGGTACAGTCAAATGTAAAAACAAGAGTAGTGCATAAAGGAGTGCAAGAAACCCTCGACTAAGGAGGTAAAACTCATATGATGGCGCCATGGCCGCAAAAAGGTTTCCAAATCCTCATGGAGGTAAAAATAGCTGCATAGGTCTACAAGTTAAAGTCGTCCATCTTCTCATGAAATCTCATTCATATTATGATCTTGCTCGATCTTGTCATAGAAAAAGGTGATTATGACAATAATGACTTCTATTCCATGGTATCAAAAGCAAAAAAAATAAAGATACCCAATTGTTTAAATCAACTAAAAATGGAAAAGCCACGACCTATAGAGAGGTCAAACTGTTGGCCATGAAGCAAAATAGTCAACCTTGAAGTTAACGCTCTAAGGAAAATTAAAAGAATAAGTGCAACCACGACCTATTTAGGGTGAAACCATGAAACCCTCAGCCCAAAATGAAGTTTTTTCCATTAGAAACAAAGAAATGGAGCCTTCATAATTTCCAAGAAATTGCAGAATAGAAAATGTATAGCAATAGAAATGCAAAGAATCCAAATGTCTATAGGAGATGTAAGAATTCACAAAAGACATCGAGCATTTTTGCATAAATTCTATGAGAAATGAAATGAAAATACATGAGAACAGAAAGAGTGAAAGCCTATATTCTTTTCTGTAAAAGAGGTCAAGTTCGAGCTCTTTTATCTTTAGAAAAATGAAATAAAATGACTAGAAATACTTGTTAAGCTTACCTCATGCTT
This sequence comes from Sequoia sempervirens, assembly GCA_007258455.2. Classification (NCBI taxonomy): domain Eukaryota; kingdom Viridiplantae; phylum Streptophyta; class Pinopsida; order Cupressales; family Cupressaceae; genus Sequoia; species Sequoia sempervirens. The sequence goes on along the minus strand of VDFB02101245.1, from coordinate 84,556 downwards.
GTATTTGTGGTTTTACACAAAAAGTCTGTTGGATAAGCTACTGCAGCTATAGGATTCGCCATAAGAAGTGGAGGGAGGAGCTCCACCAAGCCCTATGTTAGTGGCCTTTCTAGAAACTTGGAATACAAAATGAAATGTTTTCATTTGTTTTGCATGCATTTTGTTGTTTAGGGTTCTACCCTAAAAGCATGCCAATAGCATAAGGTTTTTTTTCACTTTTTTTTTTAAAAATATATGCAAACTAATGTATACCATTCCCTCTTGGTGCCTTAGGATATTTTCCCCTTATGTTGCAAATATACAAGTCTTCGTGACTTTATAAATTTTTTCTTTAACTCCCTTGGCTAAGCCTTGTTTTTTTTTTTTGCATTGATTTTAAATGTGAAACATTTTAATTAAGTGATAATTTATAAATCACTTAATTATGAAAGTTATTTTACATGCAAAGTAAAGGAAACATACTTTGTAAACACATTAAAAGCATATAGGGGGAAGTTGAGGAGGTTAGTCAACATTTGGAGAGAATATTGGAGGCTATTTTGATCATTTTGAAGGCTTTTGGAGTAGCATGGAGCATTTTTGGGATGCCTTTATGATAGACTTGGTCAAACTTGACCTTTTCAATATATTGGAGCTCTTTTGGGGGAGTTTTGGTTGCTACTTTTTGGAGGCATACGACCAAGGAAGCTTCTAGCTCCTATTTTGGTGCAACTATTTGGGAGATGGATATAGTCACCTTTTGACTCATTTGTACTCAGTTCTTGTTATTTTTCTGCTCTTTGAATTTTTTGAGTCCTTCAGAGAAAATATAGTGTTTTGTAACTCATTTTGACATGTATGACAATGGATACCTTGGATATCAATAAAGTTAAGATATTTTACCTTCTCACTTATTCTGCTTTATTGTATGCATTTAATTTGATTGATGCAACTACTTGTGGAATGATTTTTTCCTTGTGGCTTTGTCTTAGTGTTAGCATCTTTTGCAAAGGAATATGTATGTTGTAGGTTATAGGCTGTGTTGAAATGTGTTTGTTTTCTAGTTGTGAAAAAATATTCTTTCCTTCTAGGAGATAAGTATTAAGGCCTTCTTATAAAACACTTATGCAAAAACATATCAATACTAAGTTGTGTATGCCAAGCTTTTCCTTTTGATTGAACTGTGTGTTTGAGTTGTTTTATAGGTCAAGTTAATGTTTTGGTGCATCACCCTTAGGAGTAAGTTTCATTTCATGTTTCCTTCTTACCCTTTTCCCAACAAACACAATAGCTTAGGTGAGTACCATAGGAAGCCGACCTTCTCTAGAGGTTCATTCTCACTACAAGTTACCCATAACTTGAGAATGTTCCCATGTGTCAATAGATTGTTGAACCTTAAGTTCAGCAGGGTGCAAATCTATTTGATAACAGTTACAAGGAGGTTCACTACATCATAGAAATAGGAGAATCCACTAGAAAACCTCTACACCATCCACAACCTTCAGCTCACTACCTCCAACAACTTCAAGCAGACTAAAATGTAGACAGCTTTTGCTCACTACTTCCAATAGTCATAGGCCTTCATGCTTGCACTTAGATGTCAAAACTTGATCACGTACACATCATTTTATATCACACACTTCTCCAACAATTAATCTTGCATATATATCATCTGTAACCTCAATAACCTTCTCCAAGTTAGCTTCAATGAAATGTATGCACATCAAACGTGCAACCAACAAATAGGTCAACACCAAACACTTCTGTAGTGGAAAGAAGTGTTGGAGTTAAAATGACACTGAGAGGGGGGCGTGAATCAGAGTCTTAACTATTTGACCAATTTTTCAAATATTCAAACACATAGCTCAGATTTGATCTCAATATCACTCTAATTAAAGCATTCATGAGTTGAATGTAATCATTCATAAATAGAATTGAGAAAAATAATAACTCACAGTGAACTAAAACAACAACAACATAGTAAAACAGAGAGAACACATAAGAACAAAGAGGCACAATATTTTTCCGAGTGGAAAACCCTCCTGGGGTATAAAAACCACTCCCTAAATGCCTTCCTGGCTTAATCTTAAAATCAACTGTTCACAATGCCTTATAGGCTGATTTTTGAGCACCCACTCAAGGAGCATCAACCCCTCATTTAGAGATATCTATCTCAAGGAGTACCGACCCCTCAAATTATGATTTGAACAATAATAATGATTCATAGGGTTTCTTTGTTTTTAGTTAAGCACATATCTCTCTGTTTTCTCATCTACAGAATACCTTAAAGATTCAATAACTGAATCCCTAAAATACCTCATAGAGAAGAAACTCACAATCTCTGCATCTTGTTATACATATTTTATTGCAGAGTTTTATCCATATATTTTCATACAGCAAGGAATGATTATTTTAGAATTACATCAACAGTCGAACAGAAAACTAAGTTTTCTACTTCTATATATACATCTTGATTTACATGCTAGATAGGTAATTGTCTTCAGGAGTAGCAGAACAACCAACCCAGCTAAGAGCCATTCTCAACAAATTTGTAATGAATGAGTTCATTTTTCTACATAAAAAGCACAATTGTCCACCACAAAAAATCATAACCTCTAATGCATGAATGGCAATACTCAATCAAGGCATCATATTGATTGAGATGCAGAGAGCAGTTAAGAAAAATGGTGATAATAAATTAATATGCATAGTATGAAACACATAAATAAAAATACCAGACAGATCTGTAACTCCCATGGCTCCATTATCCACTGTCAAGCTTCCAGTCAGAAATGCACCAAATAGACCTTCCATAAACCTCTGTAAGAACCGTTACAGTCAACAACAACAGAAACGTAAACACTCATGATGGCGGCCAGGCTAGGGTTTGATACCCAGCTAAAAGAATAAGCTCAAAAAGTTTTCCCTAAACCTTTTTATTTCCATCAATGACACGTTATGCCGAAGGCAACTTTAATGTTGCTAGACATTCAATTCGATTTCACTGTGACACATCAGATTCAGAGAGAAGACATATCGAATACAACATGCTACGCCAATGGACTTCCTTAGTATATTATTCTTTCGCTGAGACATGAGGAAACTTCTTACCGAGATGCCCTTTAGTTTCATTCACTATCGCTGTAACATACAACCTTCGGGGAGACTTCTCGGAGAAAACTTTTGTCATACCAAAAGACATTTGATACACATTGTCACTGTGACAATTCAATACCTATGCCAAAGGCCTTTATCATTTCCAAGTCACCAAGACAACACATAGTCGGGGAGACACTATATAGACTGCCCCTTGTTTTGCCGAAACATCCCAAGCTCACAATAGATCACCAAGACATTAAAGATCTCACACCAACATAAACCTTTTTCCTGATGTGCATCGCTATAACATTATGATATCAGTGAGACCTTTCGTAGAAAGTTTGAGTCATACCAAAAAAATTCATTCACTCGGAGTTGCTAAGACCTCCCTTCGAATATCACAAGCTCTTACCGAAAAGTATCCATCCACCAAGGTCGGTGTGACATTGCACATTCGATATAACATTTCACTGAAGCAGTAACCTTACGCTGATAAGACATTCAATGCAACAATCGGTGAGAATTAAAATCTTTGGAGAGACAATATACTGAATACATTATGTTTGGCTGAAGAAAACTCCTCCATGTGATGTTCGGTAAGACAAAAACCACTTCGCCAAGACCTATTCCAAAACCGCTCAGCTCTTGTCAATGAAACTCCATAAGCACTAGTCGGTGAGACATAATCCTTTTCGTTAAGACCTTTCACCGAAGCCTTAGACTCTTGCGGATAGACTTCCACATGCACTAGTCAGTGAGACCAAGTGAAATCACCAAGACCTCAGCCCGATACCGCTCAGTTTGGCCGAAGTTCTCTCAAAGAGTTGTTCGGTGAGACTCCCAAAAAATAGATAAAACCTTTTGAGCATGAGACGGTAAGACAAGAAAGACTTGCTATGACATTACCCCGAGGACGATTTCCTTTGCCGATATGCTCATTCTGAAGCGGGTCAGGGAGACATAAGGAAATCGATAAGACCTTATTCCAACGGTATAACATATGCCGATAGAGAACACATTTTGTCGCCGAAACAAAAGAGAAGTCTTGCCGATAGCAGCCTGTAAGATAAATTCAATCGCCATGACATCTAAAATGTCTTGCCGATAGGCAACTCAGACATTTCAAAGTGGATCAGGGAGACCCTGTCATACTCATGTCGATATGTGTAAGCCTGAATGAGAAACAACCAATACTTGTGATATGCAAAAAGAACCATCCTGACAAAGAAACCATCTTCCAAACTCTGTCATTCAAAGAGATAACATTCATAACTTGAACCAGAATTCTCATCACCATGAAATTAAAGCATACCAAATAACTTTCTGTAATAGCCAAGAGACATCAAAGAAGTGCCATTATAAATCATAAGGATCAGAGATTTTGTCATCAAGGACAAACCATAAACACAATTGAGATCCAACAAGAAGTTATGGCAGACCACACCAAGGGTTGACCAAGACCCAAATCCACACCAACATGCTACACCAGGCTTTCATAATCCATGAAGCACATCCACAAGTAACATTAACATGCTAGGTTGGAAAAATCGGTATTAACGCTACCGAGCAACCAGATACACACTTCACTAGGTCTGAAAACATCATGCAAAACACATAGCAACATCACACAACATATTGGAATATTACAACACTAATAGACTATTGAAACACACTAGTGAAAACACATGCAACTGAAAATACTATCATCTTGTGCAACCAAATCAGACTACCATTGAGACACAACACATGAACCAAGCTTGTAGAGTAGATGAAAACAAACCCATCCAAGGTAAGATAGATATAAGAATGATTAGCACATTCCCAAATCTACAAGACAGGAAACTTTAACGCAGATAAATTTAGAGAAATTCCATTTCTCCTAGATAACCCTCTTCACAACCCAACACATTGTCAAACACATCTTCTATTGCCACATGATCTAGAACTTGCAACTATGGATATAACACCTTCAAAGACCACTGATCATTATATCCAAATTGCATAAGCTCATCTTCAAGAATGAAGAAATGTGGAGCACAATACAAAACACACCCTTGTCATCTTGTTCACTCTATCTACAATTTTTCTCAAAATAACTTCAAAACCAAGTGAACCTACTGCATCTACAACACCTACTCAACACCACAAACACCTTTTTATCATGACCACACTAGAGGTTGACATAGGTTGAAATCAATGACAAAAATATCCCCCTTTGTCATTGATGGCAACACTTGCTGAAAAACCATCAACAATAAAAGAAACTCTGCAACACCAACACTCAAGCAAATCTCCCCCTTACTTGCACATTTATTATATTTTAGACTTATTTCTCTCTCTCTCTCTCTCTATTTTAGACTTCTCTCCCCTTTTGAAATCAATGGAAAATGGAATCACCTGCACACTTCACTTCTCTCTCACACACTTTTAGGCACAACATATGCTCCCCTTGACTACACCAACCAAAGACACTACTACTTACTCCCCCTGAGAGGTAGCCTTAATCAATCTAGGACAAATAATTCATCTTGAATTGCACCCCTAGACAAATGCACCAAATTATGCATCTAGTTTAAAGGAGGGGAATTAAACCCTAGATTTGTTTTGAGATATTCAAATGTATCTTTTGGAAGAGCCTTGTGAAAATGTCTACTATTTGGTCCTTTGTAGCAACATACTCCAACTTTACTTCTTTCTCAACAAATTTCTCTCTTACAAAGTGGTATCAAATAGAGATATGCTTTGTTCTTGAATGCATTACCATTTTTTTTGAAATGTTGATAAAACTTGTATTATCACACAAGATAGGAATAGATTCATCATATGATACTTTGATATCTTTTAATGTATGTTTCATCCACAAAACTTGTGTGCAACAAGATGCTGCTACAGTATATTTTTCTTCTGTAGTAGATAATGACATTAAATCTTGATTCTTACTCAACAAAGAAACCAATCTATTTCCAAGGAAGAAAGAACCTCTACTTGTACTTCTATCATCCACACAACTTTCCCAATCTACATCTATATAAGAACTTAAAGAGAAATTACTATCCTTAGAATACCATAGACCATAGTTCAGAATGCTCTTCAAATATCCAAATATCCTTTTGACTGTTGCCACATGTGATTCTCTAGGATCTTCAAATATTTCCACAAGACATACTGCATGCATGATATCTAGTCTAGTTGTAGTTATATATAGTAATCCTCCAATCATGGATCTATACTTGATCTGATTTGTCTTAAGAGATTCATCATTTTTCTCAACTTACAACTAATAACCATGGTAGTACATACTGGTTTAGATTCCTCCATTCCAAACTTCTCTAACATTTCCTTAATAGATTTTTATTGTGTAATGAATATACCTTTTTTTGATTGATTGATTTGGAACCCAAGGAAGAAATTTATCTCCCCAATAATTGACATTTTAAACTATTTTTGCATCTCCTCTGCAATTTTTTTACACATTACCTCATTTCCTCCAAATATTATGTCATCAACATACACAACCACAATCAAGATTTGATCTCTTTCAACTTTGAAGTAAAGGTTGCTATCTGTGGTACCCTTTTTGAGTCCTTTCTGCAATAAGTACTTGTTTGAGTCCATACAATGATTTCTTCAACCCAAAAACTATATCAAGATCTTTTGATAACTAAAAACATTCCAATTTTTCAATGTATACCTCTTCTTCTAGCTCACTATTCAAAAATGTAGTCTTTACATTCATCTAATATACCTTGAAGTCTTTATGAGCTGTAAAAGCCAAAAACATCCTGATAGCCTCCATTCTTTCTATGAGAGAAAAATTCTCTTCAAAATATATTCCTTCCACTTGTGAGTATCCTTTACACACAAGCCTAGCCTTGTTTCTGACAACTTATCCATTCTTATTCAACTTGTTCCCAAACACTCATTTAGTTCCTATCACATTCTTGTTTGCTAGTCTTGGGACTAGTTCCCATGTCTGATTCTTAATTTTCCTTAATTCTTCTTTCATAGCTTTGATACAATTTTCATCCTTGCAAGATTTAACAATTGTTTTAGGTTCTAGCTCAGAAAGTAAATAAAATTTTACCTATTCCTTTGTCATAGCAACTCTTCTTCTTGTCAACACACCTTTACTTTTGTCTCAAATTATTTGATCCTCAAAATTATTCTTCGATGCATACTTGGGAGTCTTAGGATTCCTTTTTAGAGCTTCTTCCCTTTTCCACTAACATCTCCTTTTCTTTCTCTTCTTCTTTTTATTCTTCTCTACAAGGGGGTTCATCAGATTCAAATCCTTCTATCAACACTGATCTTTGATCTAATTCTTCATCCACTTTGACACTTGCACTTTTAACTATCTTATTTAGCCGTTTGTTGTAGCACATGCATGTCTTTCTCTTTGTAGAATATCCAAGGAATATTCCTTCATCTAATCTTTCATCAAACTTTCCTAAGTTCTCTTCATCTCTCTTGATATAATATTTACTTCCAAAAACTCTAAAATATTTCACAGTAGAAGTTTTTCCATACCATCACTCATAAGGGTCTTTGAACTGTTCACTCTTGCTTGAACTCTATTAAGAATGTAGAATACGGTATGAATTTCTTCTATCTAGTAAACATACGATAGATTTGCTTCCTTCAACATGGTTCTTGTTGCTTCCTAAACTTTTCTATTTTTCTTCTCCACAACTCCATTTTGTTTAGGAGTCCTAGGAGCTGATAAATATCTTTTTATCCCATGATCTTCCCAAAAACTATTAAAATAATTGGAGGTGAACTCACGACCTCTGTCAAACCTTAAACACTTGATTTTAAAATCTATTTCATTCTCAAACATATATTTAAATTCTTTAAACTTATCTAGAGCTTCTGATTTTTCTTTGAGAAAGGTCACCCAAGTCATTTTAGAGTAATCATCTATTAATAACATAAAATACTTGTCACCTTGAGAGATTCTTGTTTTGGTAGGTTCATACGGGTCCATATGCACCAACTCTAAAGGTCATGAAGTAAAATATTCTTGAGATTTGAACCTCTTCTTTTTCTACTTTCCAACCTGACACTCTTTGTAAATTGCATTAATGAGCTTTGTAATTCTTGGCATGTCTGTCACAACTTGAGTAGAGTTGATCTTCACTAGGCTATCAAAATTGATATGACACATTCTTTTGTGCCATAGTCAACATTCATTGATTTGTGACATAAAGAACTTACCACCAACACCTTTGAGCTAATAAATATTCCTTATGTCCTTATTCTTGCAGTAACCAAAGCTTTGGATCTTCCTTTTCTGATTTCACAACCATCATCCTGAAATGCTAGATTATATTCTCTGCTACACATTTGTACTACATTGAGAAGATTATGCTAGAGACCCTTGACATAAAGGCATTGTTGACAACAGTTTTACTCGTAGAAAACAGGGCGAGTAAATTCTTCACAGACAAGACCACAAAGAGCTTATCCTTCTCGAAAGATATGGAACAAAGACAACCTGAGTGGAAATTTTGCATTACATGAGAAAGATTGGATTTTGTTCAATCCCAAGTCTCTGATAACTAGGTCATGGTTGCACTAGGGTCACTCTCGGGTAATGATGTGATATTGTTTTTAATCTCAAAGGGACTATGGTTATTCTTTGAATATTTTAGATATACATTCCAAATTGAAACAATGAGTTCAAACATCATGAAACCAAAATATTTTCCATAATATTTCATGAATATCACAAATTTTTTGCTATCACTTAAGTAGATTTAGCATTAAGCATTCAAAAATCATATGGAAAACAAAGGATTTTCAACAAAATTCTTTCCATTCATTTAAATTTTTGGAACATTTTCAAATATTTAAACATCTTTTCTAAAACAAAGTATAAAAAATACTGAAAATTAAAAGTTTCTCCTGGTTATTCTCCATGGATGCCCCAAAGAATTAATTAAAATAGAGAAAACCGCTTTATACTTCACCAAATTGCTTCACAACTACATATAAAACAATGCAAGCTTTTAAAGAGAAGGGTTTCATTTCTGGACACCAAGTAGGTTTTGTATGCACCCTTAAATGACACAACATACATTATTGTTTGAACAAACTAACAAAACCAACTACAAAAGATATCGAGATAGGTAGCTATCTAATAAGCTCTACTATTAATTAATGTCTACGTGCATACAAAATTTTACACCGGAATGGTTCAAAAACAGGAAAAAAGAACAAAACTTAAAAGTTTATGCTCCTCCAACATCCACAAATTTTGCACTTAAAATAAAAAAGAAGATCCTCTGGCCTTTTATAGAACACAAGGCTCAGACAGGATAAAACAAATACATGAGAGGAAATCCAAGAGACCAATCTCGTCAAGGCACGTGGAATATTGTGACCAATAGGAGAATTGCAATTGAAGTCAATGTAAGTCAACTCCAATTACTCATTGAAGCTCTTCAAGTTCTACTTTTTCATCTTTGTTAGGATTCCTTTTGAAATCAAAAAAATCTGCTCAAAAGAAAATATATAGGAGCTTCCTATGATAACAAAGTGATCAGGTGTAAATCAAACTCCTATACTTTAGGTTCCTCGATTTGAACATTCCAGGAATAAATCACTCCTGAAATAGATACACTTTATTACTGCATGCTTGAACTCCAACATCTTGAAATTTTGGTAACTGACACATCTTTGCAACAAACTCCATTCCAACATGAGCCTTTTAAGTGCATCATCGAACCTGGCAATACCATCAGATTTGTTTGCAAATACAATTTTCCTGACCATCCATACCTGAGCTTTGCATCACAATATGCATCTCCTACAATCACAAATTCCACACATTAAATCCCTTAAAAAAACATTTATAACATCTCATGTAAATAAAACTATTATTCCAATGTTAGTACAAAAATCTCATAACTAACACGCCTTTTAAAAGTATATCATGAATCCTCATACAAATACCGGATCACCGGGATCATTAGACAAATTTAAAATTTCAAAATTTCAATCTACATTACAACCCGGTACTCGGTACCTAGTATTCAGATTTACCCACTCACTTTCTCATACCTTGGTTATACCGAAACTCCACCATACCGAAACAATTCATACTAGAATGTTTCATACTGGACTAGAACCCTTTGCCTTCTTCACATTTTTGGTACTCGGTATCTAGTGTACAAAACACTTACAATATGAAATACTTTATTATCAAAGATTTTCTCTTTCACTTCTAATGATCTTCCAATTTTTCTAGCTCTTTCCATGAGAGTTACACATTTTTTCACTTGGGTCCCCAAGTCTTTTTAGTCTTGGGGCATGTTGTGAGACCACACAACAACTTGCAACCAATAAAAACAAATTTAAACCAAACTTGAAATTAAATCACCAGTTGTAAATTAAAACTTATACATATTTAAAAAAAATAACTTTCTACCTTTACCTAGATTTTGGCATAAATAAAAAACTCCATCGGAAACATCTGTGTGTGCTCTGTTTAATTCCAATTTTTGGAACTTAGTAAAAAGAATCAGTTCATTAACATTGAACTACACAATATAGTAATCATCCAAAGCCAACTATGGATAGAGCCTTGTTGGTAGTCAAGCGTCCATAGCCTCAACAAGGTTATCTCGGTAATTCCCCCAAACATAGCTCTGCTATCAGTCAGGTGTCCATAGCCCTGGTAGAGTTATTTGGATAGCCTAAAGAGTTGATATCTTTTTTTTTTTATAGATATAGCAATTATAGCTCATTTATCAACTTGCAAGCAATGAAACACCGCTATTAGGTTGGGAATTACAGGGGTAGCGAAGGTTACTTTTTGATTTTTCATTCAATGTAAATCCCTTCATCAGTTCACTACTTCCCAAAAACTCATTTAATGATTTCCTGTAGGTGTGTGTTTCCAGCTAAATTTTACTAATTTATGCCAAATCCTAGCTAACTGTAGCTCACTATATGTTAAAAAATATGCATAAATTAAAATTTAGCAATAGACAACTTAATTACCAAATTTAAATCTAAATTTAGAAACGTTAGTTACCACCCTTCCGATTAAATTTTATGGAAACTACCAAAATTTATGCTAGCTATTTCAACTTGACGGCGCTGCACTTCATTAATGGATTAAAAATGTCATGATTACCTTGGAACATGATCATATTATTCTGTATTAAATTCACACGCCTCACTAAGCATGTACTATGTCTTCAACTAACTCGGTTGATGATGTGTACTGCCTTGCCGACTTCATTTTCTTGTGTATCCTACACACATAAGCACCTCCATAATTAGTACAACTCTTTTTACACAATTTGAAATGACCACTATTAATTTTGAAATCTTCAACTTGCTTGATTCACTTTCTTCGTACTGCTCAAATTTGAAGCAATTTCACCAGATATGTGTAAAGAATTAATTTGATTTAACCTTTAATTCTGAAGATTATTTTTCAGTTGCCACCTCACTTACGGTTTCTACAACACCAATTACTCCAGGCAACTATGTACTGCAACTTCCTTACGAATCTCTATAAATTCGTGTATTTCTTCTCGAATTCTCCACACTTCTCTTTTCTTTTCCTTTTGTTTTAGTTTCTGTAAATCCACTATGTCCTTACATTTGCTTCTTAGCCATGGATACTCCAATTTTCTTAGGTTGTTCTCGTAGACAAAATGTTTTCTTAGGAAGTATCACACCACAAAGGCTTGAAAATGTCTTCTTCATTAGGACTTCCAATTTCACTATGCCAAATTTATGCTTAGTCCTTGGGGAAAGATATGTTGCATCCAACTGCTACTTTCATTTCTATTCTGACATTGGTTCTCACTCTGTAGCATCACTTCTGGACATTGGGCTACCTGTTGAAGACGTTCACACTACTGCCAACTTAATAGTGAAACCTAAATTCTTGGAGAATCTGGATACCATTTTAGCTATCGCACATCCTACCATTAGAATTCCCTCCATGGATGACATTCCTTAGTTCCTGGAACATAGGGAAATGGCTCCACTTCAATCATTTCTTACTGATCTCCATATCCAAGACTTTGAAACTCACCGGGGACTCGCCTACATAGAGTATTTAGCCCTGATAGAAGAGGCGTCCCACATCGACTGAATGGTTACTATCGTCTGCAACTTTTCTCACTCTTCTTTTGACTCTTTTTTTTATTTTTTTGAATGAGGATTTTCCGATATCCCATGCATATACGTGATACACACACAAACACACACACATATATATATCTTTTGGTACATTCTAAAGCATGTTTTATTGTGTATGGCTTTATTATTTCTCTTTCTCATTTCAATTTTGCAAAATTTTTGAATTCACTCTCATGCGTAAGATAAATTTAAGTAGGATTTGTTAATGCAGAGGCCAGAAAAAAGAAACGAACAAAAGAAAAAACAAAAAATGAGGAAAGAAAACAAAACAAGCATAAAACCCTACAAAAAGAAACCCTAACTCTAACACAACAAAATATTAACTCTAATAAAGCAATTTATTTCAATTTCTAGAGCTATTTCTTCTACAATTTTAGTATGAATTACAATAGATTTTTCTTTAAATTCTCTTATGAAAATTTCCAATATTCTACTGTAACAATAGATTATCTTGGATTGTTTGCGTTTAAACACCATGAATTCAAAAGTGTACTTACCCAAAATTTGGCTCAAATGTATGAAACCAAACTCATTAGAGATTGATTGCACACATTTCATTTGACACGGCCATACTGTACCTTCTTCTAGCCTTGCTTCATTTCCATGAATGATTGTGTTTATTTCTCTACTTCCTTCTCTTCTAAAAGTCTTCATATCTTCGGCCCTTTTTTCAGTTTGCATTTTGATATACCAAGATATATCACTACTTATATTACTATCAGAAAGAGAAAAAGTAAAAACTTGATATTTTGTATCTTGTATGAAATCAAGAAAATGTCTTTTTTTAGTTGGTGAATTTCCAACTTGAAGCACAATACATGAGTTTCTCGCTCGATTTTCCTGATCCATCTCATTATTCGCATTTTCCATGTATACAAGAAATGGTGACTCATCAATGTTGTTTCCTCATTTGTGATGAAATATCTCTAGACTCGACATTCTTGCCTATTTCCCTACAAAGCGTTAGAATTCTCTTTATAATAATTACAGTTTTCCAACTGTTTTGGTATATCAGTTGATTTTTTAATATTTTTAACTTCACTAGGGAAAAATGTTTTTCTCGTTAATGATCCTTTTCTTTTAGCAGTTAAATCTTCATTTGTTAATATAATCACTCTATTTATGGCCAAATAAACCCTAGTTAAAAAAAATTCACACTCAAGTTCACCGTGGCCAGTTGTATCATGAATTCTACACTTGGTGACTCTTCCAAAAGTAAACAAACTCAAAAAATGCAGTTTTTGATTAAGGATTTTACAAAGCTTTCCAGCTTCTAGAATGAAAACTAGCTTGCACTCAAATTTCACACTCACAAGCTTCTTGCAAAACTCAGAAACAATGTTTTTTGAAACACAATTTTGTTAATTCTAGGAAATGATACCTAAAATATTAAACAGAGCCCCTCCCTCTAGCGCCAATTCCTATTGACAACAATTTTACTTGCAGAAAATAGGGTGAATAAATTCTTCACAAACAAGACCGCAAAGAGCCTATCCTTCTTGAAAGATATGGAACAAAGACAACCTGAGGGGAAATTCTGCATTACAGGACAAAGATTGGCTTTTGTTCAATCCCAAGTCTCTGATAACCAGGTCATGGTTGCACTAGGGTGGCTTTTGGGTAATGATGTGATATTGTTATTAATCTCAAAGGGACTATGGTTATTCTTTGAATATTTTAGATATACATTCCAAATTGAAACAATGATTTCAAACATCATGAAACCAAAATATTTTCCATAATATTTCATGAATATCACAAATTCTTTGCTATCACTTAAGCAGATTTAGCATTAAGCATTCAACAATCATATGGAAAAAAAAGGATTTTTGACAAAATTCTTTCCATTCATTTAAATTTTTGGAACATTTTCAAATATTTAAACATCTATTCTAAAACAAAGTATAAAAAATACTAAAAATTAAAAGCTTCTCCTAGTTATTCTCCATGGATGCCCCAAAGAATTAATTAAAACAGAGCAAACCACTTTATACTTCACCAGATTTCTTCACAGCTACATATAAAATGGTGCAAGCTTTTAAAGAGAAGGGTTTTGTTTTTGGACATTGAGTAGGTTCTGTATGCACCCTTAAACAACGCAACAAACAATCTTGTTCAACCGAACTAACAAAACCAGTTACAAAAGATACTGAGATAGGTAGCTATCTAATAAGCTCTAATACTAATTAATGTCTACGTGCATACAAAGTTTTACGCCGGAATGGTTCAAAAAATGGGAAAAAAGAACAAAACTTAAGAGATTATGCTCCTTCGACATCCACAAATTCTAAACTTAAAATAAAAAAGATCCTCTAGCCTTTTATAGAACACAAGGCTCAGACAGGATAAGACAAATACAATAGAGGAAATCCAAGGGACAAATCTCGTCAAGGCATGTGGAATATTGTGACCAATAGGAGAATTGCAATTGAATTCAATGGAAGTCAACTCCAATTACTCATTGAAGCTCTTCGGGTTCTACTTTTTCATATTTGCTAGGATTCCTTCTGAAATCAAACAAATCTGCTCAAAATAAAATATATAGGAGCTTCCTATGATAACAAAGTCATTAGGTGGAAGTCGAACTCCTATACTTTAGGTTCCTCAATTTGAACATTACAAGAATAAATCACTCCTGAAATAGATACACTTTATTACTGCATGCTTGAACTCCAGCATCCCAAAATTCTGGTAATTGGCACATCTTTGCAACGAGCTCCATTCCAGCATGATCCTCTTAAGTGCATCATCGAACCTAGCAATACCATCAAATTTGTTTGCAAATATAATTTTCTTGACCATCCATACCCGAGCTTTGCATCACAATCTGCATCTCATGCAATCACAAATTCCACATATTAAATCCCTTAAAAAAAACCATTTATAACATCTCATGTAAATAAAACCATTATTCCAATGTAAGTACAAAGATTCATAATTAACACACCTTTTAAAAGCATATCATGAATCCTCATACAAATACTGGATCACCAGGATCATTAGACAAATTTAAAATTTCACATTTTCAATCTACATTACAACTCGGTACTTGGTACCCCGTATTCAGCTTTACCCACTTACTTTCCCGGACCTCGATTATACCGGAACTCCAACATATTGGAATGCTTCATACCAGAACATTTCATACCGAATTGAAACCTTCTGCTTGAACTTTACATTACCTTTTTCCTTCTTCGTGTTTTCGGTACTTGGTATCCGATGTACAAAACACTTACAATACAAAATAATTTATTATCAAAGATTTTCTCTTTCACTTCTAGTGATCTTCCAATTTTTCTAGCTCCTACCATAAGAGTTACACATTTTTTCACTTGGGTCCCCAAGTCTTTTCAATCTTGGGGCGTGTTGTGAGACCAAACAACAGGCATCATCTGTCTTATGCTTTCCATCAAAACTAATTGTACCTTTTCCACAAATCTTAGCAGATGTGTCATCACCAAACTTAAAAAAACCACCATCATATTTCTCAAGTTTAACAAACTTACTCTTATCACCTGTCATATGATTTGAGAATCCACTATCAATCATCCATTAGTTTCTCTCCTCTCTTGCATGAAAGTCAGTCAACATAGTTCCTTCAATACTGTGATTGTTTCCAAAGCAATTTCCTTCACACATCTTTTAGGGTAACAAAATTAGTTTCAACATTCGAAAACATGAACAAGCACTAATCACTTCCATCATCTGGATAGTTTGATTCCTCATCATCAAATGTACCATTGTCTTCTTTAACATAATAACTCTTCTTGAAAGATTTACCTTTATGATCTTTATGTTTGTCATTTGAAACTTTTCCTGGACATTTTGAAGCATAATGACCTATCTTTCCACAATTGAAACACTTGAAGGGTAACTTACCTTTGTATTTTTTAGTGCACTTTTTCAATCTTCTTACAAAATTTTCTTCCACCTCATCAAGATCATCCAAATCAGATTCATCATTCTTCTCTTTCATTTTGACTTTAAAAGCAATTTCTTTCTTTGGAGCATCTTTGTCAAACTCTCTTAATTCAAAAGTAGTTAAAGCACCAAACATTTGATCTCTACTATATTTATCCAAATTCTACGCTTCCTCAATAGCATAAAATTTAGCACTATAAGATTTAGGAAGATTTCTCAATACCTTTTTCACAATTTCACTTTCCTCCAATTTTCCACCAAGGCCATTGATGGCATTGCAATTTCATCCACCTTTAGCATGTATCTTACACTATATTCATCTTCTAACATCCTTAGGGTTTCAAATTTGGCTTTGAAATTTTGCATCTTTTCTTGCTTGACCTTAGCACCTCCTTCAAAAATACTTTTCAACTTCTCCTGGACTTTTTTTAGCAATTTTGTAGCTTATCACCTTCACAAGTTCTAAATCAAAAATCCCACTCAAGATAGAATTCCTTGCTTTTCCATTATTCTCATAATCCTTGATATCATCTTCACTTGTCAGAGTAGTAGTAGGTATAGTGTATCCATCTTAAACTGACTTCCATACACCAAACCCTAATGAGATAAGAAAGGATTTCATCCTTTTTTTCCAAAAGGCACAATTTGTTCCATCAAATATAGGAGATTTGACACAATTCTTGTGCACCATCTGAATCTACCTCAAGTAGTTAAGCTTCTTCCAAGTAACCTTTGATCTAATACCAATTATTAGACACATAAGAAAATTGAGAGGGGGGTGAATTAGTTGTAAATTAAAACCTTCATACATTTATTAATCTTCAAACCCTTATTAAGCATCAACATGAATGAAAAATGGAAACATCAACACTTCAACAACCATACACAATAGAACATTGGATTTTACATGAAAAACCCTAATTAGGGAAAATCCATAGTGAGGATTAACTCAAATATATATGAATATCAACATCGATTATAAAAGGATCATTGTTAGAATGGCTCATTACCCAAAGGATTCACTATCCAAAAGAAAGAAATGCTCATCACCAAGGGCTCGTTGCTCGAATAGAAAGAGACTGTTACAAATAGGTTCACTACCTCAAAACAATAGGAGAATCAACCACAACAACTCTACACCATCTATAACCTTCAGCTCACTGCATCCAATAACTTCATGCACACTGAAATGTAGACAACTTATGCTCATTGCTTTTGGTAGTCTTAAATGTTCATGCTCACACTTAGATCTCAAAACTTGATCACATACATATAATTTCACATCACACTCCACATCAAACACTTATCCAATAATTGACCTTGCATATATATCATCCTCAACCTCAATAAGCTTCTCCAAGTTAGCTTTAATGAAACGTATGCACTTCAAATGTGCAACCAACAAATAGTTTGGCACCAAACACTTCCATAGTGGAAAGAAGTGAAGGTAGACCACACCAAGGGTTAACCAAGACCCAAATCCACATTGAAACGCTACACCAAGCTTCCACAATCCATGAAGCATATCCACAAGTAATGCTAACACACCATTTTGGCCAACTTGACATTAACGCTACCAAGAACCACATACACACTTCACCAAGTCTATAAAAATTTTGCGGACCACATAGCAACATCACACAACATCCTGGTAAATTACAATACCAATAAAATATTCAAACATACTAGTGCAAACACATGCAACGAAGAATACTATCATCTTGTGCAACTAATAAAACTTCCACTGAGACACAACAAATGAACCAAGCTTGAAGAGCAGTTGAAAACAACCCCATCAAAGGAAGATAGATACAAGCATTATTAGCACATTCCCAAATCTGTAAGACAAGAAATTTCAACATGAAAAAATGTAGAACAATTTCATCTCTCCAAGACAACCCTCTTCACATCCCAACACACTGTAAAACACATCTTCTACTACCCCACAATATAGAACTTGATACCCTAGATGTAACACCTTCAAAGACCACTGATCATCATATCCAAACCACACAAGCTCATCTTCAAGAATGAAGAAATGCAAAGCACAATATAGAACACACCCTTGTCACCTTGTACACTCTTTATACAAATTTTCTGAAAAGAGCTTAGAAACCAAGTGACCCTTTTGTATTTGTAACACCTACTCAACACCACAAACACCTTCTTATCATGACCACACTAGAGGTTGGAATAGGTTTACATCAATGAAAACATAGTACAACACCTATTTTCCTCTTTCGAGTACCACATTGGATAGGGAAGAAACATGGGGAAGAGGAAGTGATAGAGAATATCAGGTTGGTAAAGCTTTCATGTTATTGAGGCTACTATTTGAGACAAAGGGAGTCGATATTGTAGCAGATTTCAAGGAAATAGCTCTACGATATAACCTCTGACCTTAAAATTTGCTTGAGGACAAGCAAATACTCTAGTTGGGGGGAATTATGGGCCTAGATAATAGCTAGTTTTCTTCCATTTAGTTTATGTATTTTAACATTTCAATCTGCTAAGTTTACAAAAAATGCTAAAACTTATATATCTTTTATATCTTTCATGCATCCTAAACCAAAATTTAGTATGTGGAAATATAATTATGATATGATGGTACTTGTATGTATGGATGTGTGAATGTTTATGAAATTCATTATGATTATGTGTTTAATTCATGGTTGTTAATGATGTGTATACTTTAGATGAAGCTAACCTCTTGTAGCTAGAAGAACTATAGCCCACATCAATTAGAGTGCCCAACCCACAATAAAAGGATCAAAATTTTATTGTAGGGGAGAGTCCAAAATGCTAAAAACATGATAGTTCTAGGAAGTAATGAAGGTGATAATTGAAATGGTCAATTGTGAGTTACCAAATCACCGACTAAGATGTCAAGAGGAAGAAGGAATCTACTTTGATAAGGAGCCCATGACGTGATAGATTTTAGAGAGCATATCTCTGTCAAACCATTAGGGTAGAGTTATAGTTCTAATTCTCTTTTGTCTATTTCAATTGTGATTTTTGGTTGCAAAGACTAGTCCTCTCTCTATTATGAAGGAGAGTGGACATATGCATTTAAATTCTATTTTTAGTCCTAGCATGAATAAGAATCCCCCCACACCTATTTATTGGGATCGATGGTTGAGGAGAAAAACTAGTTGGGGATAGAGTTACTAGTTCTAGTTTTTTTTTTATCAGATAATAATTCATTGTTAGTTTGTTATTAAGTTGCAATGTAAATCTGTTGAAGATTCTTGTCATACTATGAGAGTTCAATTTCTATATAATAAAGGATTTTTCAATTTATTGTCATGATTGATTGATCTAGTAGTATATATTTGATTTCCCTTGTGGGAACAACAACTCGACCAAGGGACACTCGAGGTAATATTAACCCACCTTATTTTCTATTATTAGAATAGATGTTATATTACTACATTCATTTCAGATAAATTTCAATTAAATGCATGTGAATGATATCTTGTATCATGAATTACATTCTATAATGTTTCCTCGAGTTGTTCTCTGGAGAAGTTAAGAAGTTAATCAATTATGAGTTAGAGTTAGTAGCTTAGATTTATTAGTTAACAATTACAGTATTAAGCCGAAGGTACCCATATCATAAGTAATAGATTTGTCATTTCCCCTATTTTACAAGTTAACACTTTATTTCCTTTTTGTAGCCTTTCCTATTTTTTGTACAAGTGTAAACTACCTATACTCACTAATATAGACTATATAGAATCCATGAGTGCAAATAAAATACCAACATCATCAAAATCTTATGAAGTCCTGGTCAATAATTAAATGAAGCCTTTGTGAGGGTTTGGTGAACTGTTCAGTTAGGAACCTATCCTCTAAATTGTGTGTCTACTCATACACCAAGTTGACTAAACATTAGAAAGGCCTTACATGCATCCCCTAGATTCAGTGTCACCTTACTTCTCTAATGTCTTGATGAAAGAAACCATCTTGTATTTTCCTTGCTTTTGTGTGAGCATGAGCTTAAGTTCATACTCTCACTAAAGTGGGGGATAAAATTTGTATTAATGTAAATTGTCAACCTTGGAAATTTCACACTATTTTTGGATCATCCTTACGTGCTTGGACCTAATTGTGCTTATTATTTACTCGTCCTATTAGCATTTAAAAAAAATCAAGATAAAATTAGGAATTAAAATTAATTAATTATTTAATTCTCTGTGAAAGAAGGATATTCGGTTTTAAGTCAATCCAAACATGTTGTACAATAGCAACGTGCCTTTCTCTTCTATTGGAACAATAAAGTTCTACCAAAATCAGGTGGTTTTGCATGGATTGCTATTCAAAAAAGGATTTTAACTAGTGATTGTTTGGTTAAGTTAAGAAATGTTGATCCTTTCAAATGCCCTTTATGTGAAGAAGAATTTGAAACAGTTGATCATCTGCTTCTCCAATGCAATTTTGCATTCCTGTGTTGGAGCTTTGTTAAAGCACAGCTTGAAATCAATCTCCCTCTACCAAACACACTTTGGGATCTCTTCCAAAGTTGGTCGCTTCTATATCAATCCTCTTTCTTTTCTTGTATTTGGTACATTGTACTAGTGATTGTAATCTAGAACATATGGTGGGAAAGGAACTTGATGATATTTAGGAAAATAAAATCCCCAATAGACTGAACATAGTTGAAAATTGAAAAGGCTATTTCAAAAGGGGTTAATTCATGTGTCCATAGAGAAAAGCTAACAAACTCATTGTTTTCAAGCTAGGATAGTCATATCTTAAAGAATTGGAAGAGTATTAAGTTGCCATTTGATGTTAGCTTGTTCATAGCTGACTCAATTAAAGTTGACAGGAATTTAGTCAAATGGGCTCCCCCACAACAGGGCTTTGTAAAACTGAATTTTGATGGGCCATCTAAAGCAGAGGTAGAAAAGTCAGGTGTAGTCTTAGAAGTCTCTTCATTCCACTTAGTTCATGGAACAAATAACAATGCAAAAGCTCAAGCTTTGTTACTTGGGTTAGAATTGGCATCAAAGTTGGGGGTTGCAAATATTCACATCGAAGGTGACTCTTTGATCATTATCAATGTATGTAGATCAAGAGGGGTACAAAATTGGAATCTAAATTACATTTTAGAGAAAGCATGGTCTTTGATAGATGGTTTTAGTGCTTCTATAATTACCCACACATATAGGGAAGGAAATTGAGTAGCAGATTACCTTGCCAATCTTGGTTGCGAGAATAGAGAAATACAGATCTTGCACGACATGAAGTAGATAAAAGAAATTACTCAATTAATTGACTCAATACAACAAGAGGTAATGAAATAGCTCTGTCTCTTGACTGGCTCAGATCTAATTTTTCCCAATTCTAAATTAATTCTAAGCTGGAAACATAATTCCAAGTCATCGCCAACATGGCTATTGAAGGGCTTTTTAAATCTAAGTTTTGCCTAAAGAAAAACATGTGGCTTGTGCTTTATTCGAGGTAATGATGAATTGTTAAGTTTAAGGGATTTTCGCAACAAGAATAAAGGACGGTTTGTATCATCTCTTAAGGGACATTCTCATCAATTGTTGATGTCATGATGTCCGTTACCTACACCAATCCTTTCAAATCACCTGAGAGTCATATTTTTATTCCCCTCATTCTAGCAAAATGATGATTTTAAATGTGTTTAAAGCCGTCTTCTTTTTAGGCATTCATCTAGCATGAGTCAACTTTGTAGTGGTACACAAAGGAATTAATTGTTTAGCCATTGCTCTCCTATTCATGATGATTCTCGCATTCCAATTAGGACAAAATTAGCATTAAATAGGAAATTGTTGGTCTTATTTGCATAGTCACATTTAGCAGCAGTAAGACATTAGCGAGGTATTTTTTTGTTTATATTTCCAAAGTTGAAATCTTGGCTTTCCATCATAATATTAATGGCGTATTGTCCTTAGAACTTGAGGGTGTTACTACCAGTTAAACTGTGGGAGCAACCACTAGAAGAATACCTTACGTAGGATGCTTTGCAATCGATGTTCATCGTAAACAATGCAAGAGTAGAATATAGTATTTGTATCATCCTGGGTCAAGAGGTTACCAGTCTGAAGGCACACCGTATTATCTACCCATCATAGGTGATCTCCATTTTCCTATCAAATGCTCTTGATTTCATTCAGTCACTAGTTGAATTGGAAGAGCTAGCTAGGAAATATGTTAAAGTTGAATTCATTCTGGATAATGCAATTTCCTCTACTCTTCAAAAATATAACTTCTTTGTCAGAGATGGGTTTATTGGAGGGCTCTTCCCTAGGGATTTAGTGCAGAATAGATAGTGTTTTGAAGAATTTTTTGATTCCATTAAGATGTCATTACAATTTAACAATGACAACATTCTACTATGAGCCTTAAGGAAACATTAGAGGCACACTTGCTCCATCATGGAGCTGGAAATTAAAGAAAAATATTATGCTTTGGCTTTTCTCCACGTTTTTAACCCACCTCCTCCACAAAATGGTGTTTTACTTGACCTTCAACTTGGAGTGAACCTACCAGTTTGTGGTCAATTTGGGCCAAACCAACCAACTTATGGTCAATTTGGGGTAAACCAGTTAGCTCACGGTCAATTTGGGGTAAATCTACCTGCTCATGGTCATTTCCAAGCTCCAAATCATGTTCATAAGGCTAAAACCTGGGGGTTTTCCAATGCTCAAGAATATACGCCAATGGTGGCTGCATCTCCATCACTTCCTTCTTCCAACCAAAACCGAGCCCATGTTCGTAGCAGAAGCTTCTTTGAAAGGGGTCTTCAATTGGCAGATAAATTAGGAGGGCAAGATGAAAATTCGGTTAATGGGGGGTCAATGAAAAGATGAAATTGTCTTAGGGGTTTTAAATTTTTTTTTTTGGGGTTTTAAAAATTGCAAAATGTTAGGGGTTTTCAAATTTTGGGAGGGATTTAAAAATTGTAATATGTGGTGGGAGACCACACTTTCCGGGGCTTAGTTTTAATTTTGTAATCTGCAACATGAGGTCACCTTCTATGGGGTTTTTTAGTTTTTTGGTATAATAGTAGTTTAATTTCGGGCTATAACTAGAGGTTTCTTACTGGTTCTTCCTGGTAGTATGCCCTTTGAACCAGTTTTTGTATACTTCTTGTGTGTATGAAAATATGCCTATTGTAACGAATTCAAAACACATTCAATAAAACCTTATATCAAAGAAACTTAAAGGAAAATAAACAAACTCTCAGTGCAGCTTCTTCGAAGTCATTTTATTGCTCTCTATCTCCAGCGTTTCATTGATTCAAGTTGCTCTTAGATTTTGTATGCCAAGCTCAACGAAATGGACTACTAGAGAATGAGATTTAAATTAAAATGCATACTATACTAAGATGCAATATTATTGCTAAGATATGCTAAAGATGCAAGTGCTTGAGCGTAATTGTGTGTGTGTGTGTCTGTTGTGTGTGTGTACATCTGCGTAACCAATGCTTGGATCCACACATGTACTTATAGAGTTTTTCGAGGATTTTGATTGGCTGAGTTAGTCAACGGCTGTGATAATTCCTGACAGATCGAACGATCGAAGATGGATGAGACTGGAAAGAAAAATAGAAGAAATCAAATAAAGCAGGATTTTTCCATTTTCATGGAAGAGATAAGATGAGATGATTAAAAAAATCATCTTTTTTTAGAAGATAATGGAAAGATATTGAGAAGATAAATAATGAATTATCCAATTCAATTATTTATTTATGGGTGCATGTAGATTTTTCTTAATTAAATAAATATTTTATGGGTGCACGTAGATTTTTCTTAATTAAATAAATATTTAATTAAGATTTTGAGGAAATCAGAAGATTTCATAATTAAATGAAATATCTAATTATGATTTGAAGAAAGCAGAAGATCTTTAATTAAAATAAAATATTTAATTAAATTTGAAGAAATGACATGTGTTATGAAATTAATTAAATAAGATATTTAATTAATTAGAAGAAATAGAAGAAAAGAAATATTTAAATTTAATTAAAAAGATTTAATTAAATTCAAAAGATGATAATTAATTTAAATAAATAAAATGTATTTATTTAATTAATCAAGTAGACATGTGAAATAATTAAATAAAATAAATTTATTCAATTATGGTGGGAGAATAAGATGAATGAACAATATAATTAAATTAATTAAATTTAATTACATGTAGAAGACTTTAGAGAAATTAATTAAATAATAAATATTTAATTAAATGTCAGGATTACTTAGACATGACCAATTTTATGCACATACACTTCTATTTATTAAATATAATATTATAAGTGGCTTGCCACTTTTCATTTAAAAAAAATATAAGTTAAATATAATTAAATCCCCAAAATAGGTCCAGTCTACGATGCCCTCACCCTTGACCACTCTATTCTGGCCTAATTTTTAATATTTTATTGTCGCTATTTTTCATATTTATAGATTTACGCAGGGGATGCCACAGGGTGTTGCTCACTATGGGCGGCGCAAGGATGATCCTGGATGGGGATGACGTATTACATACCAGGTGGCGTATACTGAGTATTCTAGCTTACAGCTTGAGGTATGGGCCTACAGGCTAGAGGTGACAGATGCAGGTATGTTAGATGAGTACTTAGTGTACTTCCATACACATCGATTCCCACGATTTACATTCCCCGATGAGTCAGGGCCCATTGCAGTAGTACAATAGCCAGGGGTGGAGAGACAAGAGGATGTGGCGGGCGGAGAGCAAGCTGTGGGTGGAGGAGAGGAGGAGGAGAGAAGAGATGAGGGTGAGGGTGGCAGAGATGAGGAGGAGGGTGGAGATGAGGATAGTTCAGATGATGGGGATGATGGGGGAGATGGTAGAGGGGAGGTGGAGAGGGAAGTGAGGCAGATGTTCGACAGCCTATCTAGTGCTCAGATTATACGACGACCCAGATCTGGTGGCAGACCACGAACCATTATTAGGGTGTCCTCCTCATCACAGCAGACACAGATAGACATGTTGTAGGCCCAAGTGCAGACTGTTCAGGGTCAGCTAGGTCAGGCGCATAGTATGATAGTGTAGTTATAGTCACAACTGTCATAGGCTTAGGCTTAGGCTCAGGCTCCAACACCGATACAGGTATCTCAGCCTGCCCTAGACCCACAGATAGCCTAGATGATCACAAAGAGGGATGCATTGAGGCGGAAGGCAGTGGATGCTGAGGGCGTCGCTTAGAGGCTTATGGGCATTGTAGAGAGTGCATCCTTATGAGAGGCCATTGCAGAGGGCATGGAGATGGCGAGGGAGGCAAACTATTATCATGTCAGATATGAGGAGTTGTGTCCTCCTGAGCGCAGGGAGCCATTCCCACGGTCTCGCAGTAGGACCAGCAGCAGGTCGCAGACAGCCAGAAAGAGCATGGGGGTTACTGGGCCTCGGTGGGATCCAGATGTAGGTACTAGTGGCAGGCCACCTCCTTCCAGACCAGCTCCATCAGGGGCATAGACCAGCTAGTTTATGATGCCGTGATGTAGATGTATTTCACACATGTATATGATTTTTGGAGCATGTATATTTAATTTTTTTGATCATATCCCATGTATCTCTCTTTGAACTTTTCAGTTTCCTTGGACATTGGACATTTGTATTATTTATGATGAGCGATGATATGCAACGGTGATGATTTTTGATGATGTGATGTGCATTTACGTGATGATTATGTGATATGCATTTATTTCTATATGTTATGGATTTTGATATGCATTTGAATGATTTTGATGACTAATCATGATATGCAGGATGATTTGATATGATGTTTTTATGATGATGATGAGAAATAATTGATGATGCGTACTAATGATGTCATGCAGGTGGATGACCTATGATGTGATTATGAAAATATGTCATGGGATATTTGACATGTTTTATGAAAAAAATGTTGTTTGGTAAATGATATAAAAATGTATGTATGGAATGTTTGTTTTTGGATTTTTCAAATGCCAATAAATAATGATAATATGATGGAAAATGAATGTTGTGTTTATGATATGCATCATGAATATGTAATATGAATTGATATGAAAAAATGATTAGGATGATTAAAGATATGATATGAATGCATGTAATGTGACAAATGATAAATGATATGAATAACGATATGAAGTGAAATGATTAATAATAATGAGATGTATGATAAGATGATAAATGATATGTTTTGAAATGTAATGTTTTACAGTGATGATGAAATGAAATGATAAAATGAAATAAAATGATAATGAAATGATAAAGAATTTGAATGATATGAAATGATAGTGATAATAAAATGATAATATGAAAATGAGAGTGATATGATAATGTTATGAATGATAATGGAATGATAAGTGAGAGGATAAGTGATAATAAAATGAGCGATAATGAAATGATAAATGATAGGTGATGAAATGAGCAGTGATAAATGAAATGAAGTGAAATGAATGATAATGAAATGATAAATGATAAAATGAAATAAAATGAAAGATAATGAAATTATAAATGAAATGATATGAAATGAATGATAATGAGATGAAATGAAATGATAAAAGAAATGACATGAAATGAATGATAATGAAATGATAAAATAAATGACATGAAATGAATGATAAATGAAATGATAAAAGAAATGACATGAAATGAATGATAATGAAATGATAAATGAGAGTATAATGAAATGAAATGATAATAAAATGAAATGAATGATAGAGAATTTGAATGATATGAAATGATAATGATAATGAAATGATAAAGAAATGATAAAGAATTTGAATGATATGAAATTATAATGATAATGACAAGTGAAATTAAATGAAATGATTGATAAGGAAATGATATGATAATGACATGAAATGAAAGGATAGAGGATAATGAAATGACACGAATGATAATGAAATGATGAAGAATTTGAATGATATGAAATGATAATGATAATGACAAATGAAATTAAATGAAATGATCGATAAGGAAATGATATGATAATGACATGAAATGAAAGGATAGAGGATAATGAAATGACATGAAATGAAATGAATGATAATGAAATGATAAAGAATTTGAATGATATGAAATGATAATGATAATGACAAGTGATATTAAATGAAATGATCGATAAGGAAATGATATGATAATGACATGAAATGAAATGATAGAGGATAATGAAATGAAATGAAATGAAATGAATGATAATGAAAAGATAAAGAATTTGAATGATATGAAATGATAATGATAATGCCATGATACTATGAAAATGAAAGTGATATGATAATGACATGAACGATAATGAAATGGTAAATAATATGATAATGGAATGATGAAGAATTTGTCCAAATGTCCTCCACAAATAGCCCAAAGAGATATGACAGCCGTTGATATTTTTCTTAGCCCTTCAAAACTCTGATGCAAATCCAGTATGCAAATATGTACAATGAGTGATATGAAATGCAACTAAATGAAACCAACCATTTATTGAGCCTATTGTTAGCTTTCTCGAATCATCATAGAGCTCTTTTAAAATTTTGGAAGTATGTACAAGCATCAGAGGGGAAATTAGCACCAATGATGACCTGAGTACAACTTTCATGATTTTTGATATAGCAAGTAAACACAAGCATTGAGGTATAATTGAACCGAGATGACCTGAGCATTTCTTGCGTAAACAGACAAAGGTTAACCACTTTCTGGTGCAAATGTGGAACTGTCATCAATGATATTGCTTTGGAAATCATGTCTCGCAACATATTTGCACCAGATTGATAGCTAATCTCAAGACAGAAGACAAAGAAAAATCATCCTCTTTCCTCGCCACTCTAGTTTAGTACATCATGAGTGTGCTCCAGAGAGATGATATTGAAAATTAAACAATCATTGTTCAAAATTTAGTACTGCTATGCCAAACATTATTCAGATTTTAGATCATCCAGATATGAGTCATGATATGGTACTTAGGTGAAAACTGTTGTGATATGGATCAATGATTGGATAGTTTTGATTGTTTGTTCGCATGATTGGATTTGATGTCATTGTCTAGCTGTTTCTATAAAACTTGAAAGTTGATTGCCCCCAACATGTCAACGTTTGCCCCCAATATTGACACAACTTGCCAAAATGGATATGTAAAATGATCAAGCCATGGTAAGATGTTTTCGATGACAATATTGTGTTGGCATGACCCTAAGATGATGGAAAGATGCATGAAATGAAGGCTGAGAAGCCAAGTGTAGAACATGAACTAATAGATGGAGGGCTACAAATAGCGTCTGTTTTCCAAATTTTCACTATTTGTTTTTATTGCATTTTTCTTGTCAATAGACTGCCTGTTGCCAGGTTTTCACCCTATGACGATTTTTTTGATTTTTTTGTTTTGTTTTTTTTTTTTTCAGGACATTTTATGATTTTTTTGTATTTCTTCAGGACATTTATGGATGATGATAATTGACTTAAACATAATATTTCTTCAAGTGCATGCTGTTAATGGGTTTGTCAAATAGGTCCCCTTCTGGTGTTGACAACTTGTATGCTCCTGAACCGTATACTACTATGACCACATACAGACCCAGCCAATTTGGTTCAAACTTTCCTTTCTTCTCTCTATCTTGCTGATTGCGAGGGTTCTCTTTCAGAACAAGATCACCAACCTAAAAGGTACGCAGCTTGACTCTGTGATTATAGTTGCGAGACATCATTTGTTGATATGCTTTCAAATGATCAGCTGCTCGTTGTCTCTTTTCATCTAGGAGTTCCAGTTCTTGGAGTCGAGAAACTTTGTATTCATCATCTATTGTGAGACCTTTCAATGAAACTCTGAGTGAGGGTATTTCAACTTCTAAAGGTAATATGGCTTCTGCTCCATAGACAAGAGAAAATGGTGTTGCTCTTGTTTTTGTGCGGACACTAGTTCTATAGGCCCACAAGGCAGGATTGAGTTGAGCATGCCAATCTTTCCCTACATCATTCACAGTCTTCTTTAGAATTTTCAATATTGTTTTATTTGAGGCCTCTGCTTGGCCATTCCCTTGTGGATAGTAAGGTGTTCAATATCTGTGCTGAATATGAAATCTCTCACAAAGTTCATCAACATCCTGATTCTTGAATGGTCATCCTGTGATGATAGAGTTGGGAATGCCATACCGAAAAATAATATAGTTGAGTATGAACAATGATATCTGTTTTTCGGTAACTTTATTAAGAGGTACTGCCTCAATCCACTTGGTAAAATACTCTGTGGCTGTGATGATGAACTTATGTCCATTTGATGATGAATGATGAATCTTGCCTACTAGATATAACCCCCATTGGGAGAATGGCCAGGTTGGCGTAAATGGTTGAAGTTCATGTGCAGGAGCATGAATGAGATTCCCATGAATCTGGCATTTGGAGCACGTTTTCAAAAAAGTGAATGATTCCCTCTCCATTGTAGGCCAGTAGTAACCCATTCTAATCAATTTCTTGGATAAGGTTAGTCCACTCGAATGAGTACCACAAATGCCACCGTGAACTTCTTGTAAAGCTTTGTCAGATTCATCACGTTCAAGACATCGAAGTAAAGTACCATCAAGACCACAGCGATAAAGGGTGTCGGTGATAAGAGTGTAGTGAGAGGATTGACGGATAAAATTTTGCTTTTGGTTACGAGATAAATCTGGTGGTAAGATATCATCTTTTAGGTAGGCATAAATTTTTCCATACCAAGGTGATACGGATCCCACCAAGTGGCAAATGATTTGGCTTTCAGGGGTGTCATAAGCAGGTGTAAATGATTTTTCCACCAGAAATTCATAGCGAGCCTGATTTTCTGGGAGTTGTAATAATGATGCGATCGTAGCCATGGCATCGGTTGCTTTGTTATCAAGCCTTAGAATTTGTGTGAATTTGATGTCCACAAAGTACTTCTTGAAGTCGTCAACCATCTTTTTATATGGCAATAGTTTGTCATCTTTGGTCTGATAATCATCATTGATCTGATTAATGACTAACTGTGAGTCACCATACACTTGTAATTCTGTAATCCTCCATTCCAATGCTATTTTAAGTCCAATGATTTATGCTTCATATTCGGCTATGTTGTTGGTGCATGGAAACATCAGCTTATATGATCGAGGAATGGTGTGTCCTTGGGGGGTGACGAAGAGTATGCTTGCCCCCGATCCATGTTGGGTGAAAGAACCATCGAAATATAAGGACCATGGTTGTTTGGATTCTGCAGTAAAGACCTCAGCATCTGGAAATTCAATGTGCAGGGGATGGTCTGCTTGTAGTGGTGCTTTAGCTAGTTGATCAGCGATAACTTGTCCTTTGATTTCCTTGCGATCAACATAATGGATGACAAACTCACTCAGAATCATTACCCATTTTGCTAACCTTCCTGTCAATGACACTTTGCTTAACAGATACTTGAGTGGATCAATCTTTGAAACCAGATTGATTGTATGAGTTAACATGTAATGCCAAAATTTATGTGAAGCAAAGACTATTGCTAGACAAGCCTTCTCAATGGAAGTGTAATTGAGTTCATGACTTGTTAGTGTTCTTCTGATATAATAAATTGCACGTTCTTTCCCTGTATGGTCTTCTTGCGCTAGCAATGCACCCAAAGATGTCTCAGTTGCGAAAATATACAAGATCAGTGGTTTATCTGGATTTGGTGGTACTAGAACTGGTGGAGTCATTAAGTACTGTTTGATTTGTTGAAAAGCCAATTCACACTTGTCATCCCACTTGAAAGGAACATTCTTATGCAATAGATGTGTGAAAGGTAGACTTTTGTCGGCCAATGAACCTTCATATAGATTGAAGTCGTCCCTGTAATGATCTCAATTGATTGATGTTCCTTGGGGGAGGAATTTCCATGATTGCCTGTACTTTGGCAGGATCCACTTCAATTCCTTTTCTTGATACTATGTGTCCTAGGAGTTTTCCAGATGTGACCCCAAAAACACATTTCTTGGGGTTGAGGCAAACTTTGAATTTCTCCAACCTTGCAAATATTTTGGACAATATTTCCAGATGTCCTTCTTTGGTGTATGAATTTTCCAATATGTCATCTACATAATCTTCCATAAATGTGTGCATCATGTCATGAAATATTGTAGTCATGGCTCATTGGTAAGTAGCCCCAACATTCTTTAGACCAAAAGGCATGATGTTCCAATAGTAAGTTCCCCATGGACATGTGAAAGTTGTTTTCTCCTGGTCTTCGGGTGCAATCTTGATTTGGTTGTAACCAGAAAAACCATCCATTAATGAATACATGGCATGGCTAGCTGTCAAATCAACTATAGTGTCGATGTTTGGAAGTGGGAAGTCATCCTTGGGACATGCTTTATTAAGATCTCTGAAATCTATGCATACTCTGACACTTTTATCTGGCTTGGATACAAGAACAATGTTGGAGATCCATTCTGTGTAGTAAATTGATCTTATGAAGCCCACATCAAGGAGTTTTCTCAGTTCTTCCTTAACCAATAATGCAACATGGGGGTGCATCTTTTTGAGTTTTTGTTTCACAGGCTTAACCCTTGGTTTGATAGACAAGTGATGCATGATAAGATCAAGATCAAGACCTGGCATGTCTACATAAGACCAAGCAAAGTCAACTTGATTTTCTCTTAGAAATTCCATGAACTCTGGTATTTCTTTCTCTGTCATTGATGTAGCTAACTGTAAAATCCTTGGTTTATCTGAAGTTTCAAGATTGACAGCATTTGTAGGCTCAATCAAAATAGGTGATTGCTCATGGTAGTGTTCTGGGAGAGTGTCAAGATTCCCATTGTTTGGTGCCTTGAAAAGGTTTTCACCATTTGATACACTCTTTATTTTATCTTTTGTTTGATCTAACACTGCCAGATTCTAGTTTTCACCATTAAATCTTTCTTTTTGATTTTGATTTTTGCAGCTAGGAGAATTGAAACTCTCTTGATTAAAGACTCTATGCCAAAAATTGCTGGTGGAACAATCATTTGCATCATCTGCGGAAAGGAAGTTTACGATAGATTCATCACTTGGAAACATAGGTATATCGATAGGTTCAGATAAATCCCAATCAATGAGATCAGGATGGATCAAAGATAGTAGGTCATCAGGTTGCGTGAAATCGGCTATGGTTATGGTCATAATGGGGTTGACCATAGGATCTGAGGTATTAGGTGGATCAATGATGATACTGTTCTCATGAAAATATTGTTCGTTTAAATCTGACTCAGTATCACTAGAATCATAGTCACCTTGTAGTCCCGATTCTCGTGTTTGGGACCCTGACCCTTCACCTTCGATTAGAGTTGGGGTATACTTGTGTATTACATTGACCTCTTTGTCCCTCCAAAACTCATCATTGTAAATGGTGTCCCATTCATATTCAGTAGAGCCTGTGTCAAAGTTATTATCCATGAAATTCTGAATTGTTACCAGACATGCTTCTCTTGAATCTGAATCTTCTTGTAATGTGAAGACAGTGTCATGCAGTTGTTTGGATGTTATTTCTTTTGAATTAGTATCATAGCCTAATCCAGTTTTCTCTTTTACAGCTAGTCCTCAAAGGTGAATAGGCCCAACTACTCCTTTTCTTTTTCTGATAGGACCCTTATCATAGCCGATCTTCTGCATGATTGAATACCCTTTTCCATATCTATCTGTTGGTAATTTGACATTAAAAACTGCTTCATCTTCATCTTTATAGAGCCAGTTTAGAATTTCTCTATCCTTAGGATCTTCCATGGGGAATTTTTCTTTGATGAATCATCCATTAAACTTGGTGCTTGGCTCTATTAGTGGTTGCGTTGATGTTGATGTTGTGTGATAGCAGGTTGT
The DNA here is from genome assembly GCA_007258455.2 of Sequoia sempervirens. Classification (NCBI taxonomy): domain Eukaryota; kingdom Viridiplantae; phylum Streptophyta; class Pinopsida; order Cupressales; family Cupressaceae; genus Sequoia; species Sequoia sempervirens. Next base: position 51,598 of record VDFB02101245.1, on the reverse strand, counting down.
CCATGTGACCAAGGTGATGTAGGTAAATTAGCAAGACAGAGAGAGTACTCCCCGACCCCATGGTCCTTGAATTTTAATTTTTTGTCAAAACTATTGGTTAACTGACTGATTTGTGCATCAATTTTGAGAGAAGTACTAGCACGAGCTTCTCAATTGTTAGGAACCAAAGTATCTTGACTGGTTTTGATATTGGCACAAGTTTGAGTATTTGAATTATCAGCTGGTATCATGATTTCCTATCCATCATAAGGAAACTTAAGACATTGATGATATGTGGATGGAATAGCTTGCATTTTGTGGATCCAAGGACGTCCCAACAGGATGTTGTATGCAAGATCATGGTCTAATACTTGACAAAAATTATTTTTGATAACAGGTCCCACTCTGATTGGTAGCATTATTAGACCCTTGGATGCTCTTTCTTCATCATCGTAGGCTTTAATGGTAATCTTTCTTCTGAGATCAATGGAGTCCTCAGAAAATCCTAAAGCCTTAACCAACTTCATGGTACATATGTTCAAACCAGCACCTCCATCTATTAGAACTCGTCTGACACGAAACTTGTGGACCATGAATTCTAAGTATAATGATGAATTATGGGGATGAGTTATGGAAATGCCATATTTTTCAGAGAAAGAGAGACATGTGGGTGAGGAAAAGTGTCCTACCATGGCTTGAAATTGGTCCACATCCAAATTAGTGGATATAGTTGTTTCAACGAGGGCCTTTTCAAGAATTTCCTTATGTGCTGGGGAAATCTTCAAGAGTTCTAAGATAGAAATCTGAGCAGGAGTTTTCCGAAGTTGGTTGACTAAGTCATATTGATGTTGAGGTGGAGGCCCAGTGGATTTTGAAGAGGCACCCTTTAAGACAACTTTAGCTTGCACCCTTGTTGTTGCGTTCATCTCCCTATATTCCATTTTTTCCTTGACTTTTATAACATTGACTCGCTTGTCATCAGTGTAGATATGATTGATTATCGGATCATCAATATGATTCACACTTTTTCTAGGAGACTCACCTTTTTGATTAAGTCTTGAATGGTATTCTTCAAGGCTTGACAGTTATTTGTGCGATGACCTTTGCACCTGTTACCCCTTGAAGTTGCACCCTGTTGAACCTGATGTCCAACACCTCAGTGTAACATTGGAAGACCTCCAAAGATGTGAGTTTCTTGTAAGCATAGGTCAACCTCCGGAGAAGGCCGACTTCCTTTGGTGTCACCTAAAACTACTAATTTTTTGAAGGAAAAGGGAGAGAGATAATGCATAAAAATGAAAATTAAACTTTAAGGTGATGCACCGAAATGATAGGAATGATGAGATACTCAAGCTACAATTGAATACTAGTGACAGCCATGAGACTGCACAACAAGATCCTGTAGATCACACATTCAAACAGGTTTGACATGCACATGCCTTTAAGAAGGAAAGGCATATTTTCACAAACTAGAAGCTCATGTGTAGGATTAAGTAAACACAGTTTGTAACCTACATGATACTACTTCTGCAAGATAAGGCACGACATGAAATAAAAGCTATAAGGAAAGAGAAAATTTCACTAAGTAGCTCAATGAATCACTTAAAAGAATTCACTATACTTGACAAGAATCTGTTAGAGTAAAGGTTTTAATTTAATCATGTTAATTAAATTACCTTTATTCCTCTCTTAAGATTTCACTTTAGTTGCATTTTGTGACATTTAATAATTATATTAATTATTAAATGTCTACCTATTAGGGTTTCTTTTTAGGGTTGCACAATATCCTTTTATAAGGATTCATCATTGTAATTTACCTCTCTCGGATGAATACATTTTTCAGCTTTCAGAGCACCCTTGCTTGTTTGTCTCCATCTCTTCTTTCTGTGACAGGGTATTTGCATGCAGGTGATCTTCGGGGTCTGTGAAGTTGGCTTTCTCAACTTCTACATGGTATCAGAGCTCCAGACCTGCTGCTTTCTGTTCGATTTCTGAAGAATTTGGAGCTTCGAGGGTTTGATCTGGTTTTCAGAGGTTTTTCGGCTGATTTTGAGTGGATCTGGGTAACTCCATTTTTTGGGTGCATTTTGGGCCCAAACGGACCTCATGGTTGGATTCAGAGAGGCCAAGAACCTATATTTTCATATAAGGCAAGCCCAGTTTGGCTACAGTTGATCTGGGAGGCAAAAAAATTTTGCCCCAAGGCCGTACGGCCCCAGGGCACGCAGATCGAGGCAGAAAATTAAAAAAAATCAGTTTTTTATTGATTTTTTAAAGTTTTTTTTAAAAAAATTTGCGCCGCTAGTGTTAAACCCGGGTGCCGCCGGTCCGCCACCAACCGGCCACCGGGCGGCCACCCGGGCGCCACCGGGCCGGGCAGAGCCACTGGTTCGCCGCCGGTGGGCTGTGCAGCCCCCGTGGGCTTACCTCGGCGGGCCCCAGGTCACGTGGGTGACCAGCACCCTGCCGACAGCCCCCGAGGGCTTCCCCTGCAAGCGGCAAGGTCACATGCAGAACCAGGGACCGCGCGCCCAGCACCTTTCTGCCAGACCCCTGATCGTCCATATGACCAGGGGCCGAAGATCTTAGCCCCTTAGGGCTGTGCAATTTTTTTTTAAAACCCTTTTGAGCAACTTGCACTAAATCGGGCATAACTTGGGCATTTTAGCTCGGATTTTTGAATGGAAATAGGCGTTGGAAAGCTGGTTCCAAGCCCGATCTAATTGATGGAGGATATTTTTTCTGATTTTTCCGTTTTGCAGTATTTTTTTCCAGTCAAAGTCAGAACTTGTGTTTTTCACTCCTGAGGGCGTATCTTTTGCGTCCAAACTCCATTTTTCGCAAACGAATAGGCGTTGGAAAGGTGTTTCTGTGCTCTTTCCAGATCTGCAATTTATTTTTCCAGAATATGCCCCAAGTACTTTTTATTCAGTTTTTTGTGTTTTCACACATCTGTCAATTACTTGGACATTTTGGCACCTGGAAATGATCTGTTTGCGTGGAATGGTTTTATTTGATCTGGTTTATCAGTATTGAGGTCAGTTAGTCTCAGATTTGTTAATTTGAAGAGTTATCATGGGTTTTTCTACTCACCCTTCAGTTGTATTTCTGGAACGGGGTAATTATGAGTCATGGGCAAAGGGTATACTTACACATTGTAGGTGGCTAAATTTGTTGCCTTATTTGTATGATCTCATACCTGAACCAGCAACTTCAGAGGGAAAACTAGCTTGGGATATCATTAGAAATCACATAGTAGGAGTTATTTTGTCTAGTGTTGATTTTGACACTGTGTGGGCTATATCGGGCATTGATTGTCCTCACTCACTTTGGACACGTCTTTGGGAGATCTATGGAGACCCTAGTCTTTCTCCATTCCCAGAGGATCCTGCTTCAGATTGTCTTGTACCCATTGGTTGGAGAGAGAACACACCTTTTGATCATGATACTTTAAAGGAACTTCAGTATTTAGACACCCTTCTATATTCTGATGAATCAGAGGATTGTCTCATAGTTCCTACTCTTCAGACTGAGATTATACATGTATCAACATCATCTCCTGTTGTTCCTGATCAGTTTGATATTGCCTCTTCTTTGGCTCCTATTGATTCAGCTAAGCAGGACATCATACATCTTTCAGACATGGCTACTTGGGATTCTTATCTTGCAGGCATTTCGTCTTTGTTTGTAGAGTCCTATATTGCAGATTTGGAGGATTACTTTGAGGATTTTCAGCTCCTCTTTGTTGACAGCCATATTCCAGCTGTTAGCCCACCATCATTTGTGCATTCAGAGGTTGCAGTTTTTGAGTCTTCAGTTCAGTTTGGATTTGACATCTTTTGTTTCAATTCAGACAGAGAGATTCTTCAGCATCCTATTATGGCACACATCTTGAGACAGATTGATTCTTCTCTCTTCACAGGGGTTCTTCATCTTCGTCTTTTGGATCCATTTCTTCCCAAGGGGAGGAATATTATATGCCGCTTCAGGATCTCTTTCTGGATTCTACCTCAGGCATCCATATGTGCGACAGGAGTTTCTTCATTGTGGGGGGGCCTTCTAGTCTCTTTCTTTTTCTCCTATGGAGACCATTGTATATGTACTTATATGATAGAAGCTGTTTATGGGGGGTATCATGTTATCCACCTCCTATCCTTCTTTTCTTAGTGCATTGCATGCTTTCATCTCTTTTTGGAGTAGAGTTTTTCCCATGAGGTTTTCTCTATTTCTCCACTTTACAGAGATTTGGTTGTAATTGGGTACCTAATCAGGCCTTGTTTCCGGGACCCAAGTTTACTTTCTTGCATTGTAGTTACCTTTGCTTTCTTGCACATGTTTGTAACTGCACTTTTGCTCATCTTAAGGGGGGGTGTTAGAGTAAAGGTTTTAATTTAATCATGTTAATTAAATTACCTTTATTCCTCTCTTAAGATTTCACTTTAGTTGCATTTTGTGACATTTAATAATTATATTAATTATTAAATGTCTACCTATTAGGGTTTTCTTTTAGGGTTGCACAATATCCTTTTATAAGGATTCATCATTGTAATTTACCTCTCTCTGATGAATACATTTTTCAGCTTTCAGAGCACCCTTGCTTGTTTGTCTCCATCTCTTCTTTCTGTGACAGGGTATTTGCATGCAGGTGATCTTCGGGGTCTGTGAAGTTGGCTTTCTCAACTTCTACAGAATCAGAAGGCAGAATGATGGACCATCAATGGTAACCAAGGTAAATTTTGTATATTATGTTCCCAATTGAGTTACAAAATCCTGCTAGTTTGAGAGAGGATTGCAAAAAGGGTCATAGACTTCAGAAGAGCATACATCAGAACTCCTTTACAAAAAGGAAAAAATTCCTTATATATAGAAAAGATCTCGGCCCCTTAGGGCTTACAAAAAAATATCCATCCCAGAAAGATCTCCCATAGATCTTTTTATGGAGTTAATGTTGTCTGCCATCGTGTCCCTACTGCCTATGTCAGTGAAGAAAACATTCCCCGAAGAAGCCTTCTTCAGATCTTCCTATAACCACCGCATTCACTTCTGCTCCTCATGTCGATCTTTGAATTCCCCCTAGTCGAGCTGCTTTGAATGCTCCTGACTCATGCTTCTTTTCCTTCTGTTAATTACATTCTCTTGGCACTTGGTTCCGCTGCCACGGCTCGCTTTGGCCTTCTCTGATTGGTTGAGCCTACTCCACGTAGAATCTGTAGGCAGTCAAAACTCTTTTTGAAAAGAATCGCATCTCAGCGAGACACTGGAAGTGTCTCGCCGATGCAATTATATCATTCTGCAAATTATCCATCACTGAGACCACCTTCATTCGGGAAGACATCCTACCGAAAGTAATACCTCCTTTGCTGAGTCTCCCCAAACACAACATTCCTTTCTGCGTGACTGGTGTTTGTCGCCGAGACCCATGCCGAACTCCTCCATTCTATCTAAGCTCTTCATTTCCTTCAGCAAGACCGTGGCAAGTTAGGAAGACTTCATGGCGAGGTCCACTGGTCATACCGATTCCTGCTTCAATCACTGAGATAGCTCGCATTCGTCGAGATATCTTGTAGAACTCCTTCCTTATGTCGAGAGCTTTTAGAGTCAGGGAGACCCTTTGTTGGTCGGTGAGACCTTCTGCTTTGTTGGATCTTTCTTCCCGAGCTGGTTCCCCTTTAGCAAGACTTCAGTTGATTGCTGGGACCTCATGGTGATGGCTTCAACTCTTGGCGATCTCCTTTGTTGTCAGTGAGACATTGGCCTGTCGGCCAGACCTCTCGCCGGGCTCCTTATCTTTTGGCGATGAGCTACTTTCTCTTTGGTCAGGGAGACATCACGGCCATCAGACTTCAGCTAACTCCTCCCCGTCACCGAAGCCTCTATTTGTCGACTTTGGCCTCGCCAAAATACATCATACCGGCGCACTTTGTTTTGGCGAGGTCTTTCAGCCGCACGACCTTTCTTTACCATACGCCATGTAGAATTCCTTCCTTTAAACTTCTTTCATTTTGGGAGTTTCATCGGTGCTGTGACACTTTGCCGTCGCTTTACCGCTAGTCTCACCGGAGACCTCTTAGCCAGCCCAAATGTATAATCGGGATCTTTCTACTTCACTGAGATTACTCCTCAGTGAGCTCCCTTTTGTCAGCGAGACCCCCTTGGTTCGCCAAGACATCTTGTCGGTCTCTCTTTTCCTCTTCGGGCTCATTCTGCATCGGCAAGACCTTTTGCATTGCTGAGACTTCACGGCGATCCCACCATCCTTCACTGAAAACAACATCTTCTGCCGACGCCTCTTGCTTTTCAAATACTGTCGGCGTGACCCCTTGTTATCACCGAGACCATATGTCAAAGGCCCATCTTATGCTGATCCTTTTTCTCTGGTATGACTCACTCCTTCGGTCAAACTAACTGTTTGTCACCGAGACCCATGTCGAACTCCTCATTCTGCCCGAGCTCCCTGTTGTTTCGCTAAGACTTTGGCCTGTTGGCCAGACTTCATACCAAGTGTCGAGCGCTACACCAATGTCAAACGTCGGGGAGACTTCATGTGTTCGGCAAGACCTTATACCGATATGACTTCATTGGTAGGACCACTGGCTTTTCGGTGAGACCTTAATCATCATCGGGACTTCATGGTGAAGGCATCTCCTCTTGGCGATCTCTTTGTTGTCGGTGAGACATCGGAGTCGGGGAGACCTCTCTCCGTCTTGAATGCTATGCCGAAGGCTCCCTGTTGTCAGCGAGACACCACCAGTTCGCCAAGACCACTTGCAAAAATACATCTCACGCTGAAACCTTATTGGTGTCGGGGAGACTTCACTGGTCATCGAGACTCTCTCTGAATGCTTCGTTACGCCAAAGGCCTTTTAAGTCAAGGAGACTTTGTGACTTCGGCGAGACCCTTTGGCGAAGCTCGCTTGCTTTTCCGACACCACCTGAATTTGGCGAGACCTCTTCCGATCGGTAAGACCTCCTACCGAACCCACACACATACTCGAAGGGATCCTACTTTACTTTGTCAGTGAGACCCGATGCATTCGCCAAGACTTCTCTTCGAAGAAAAGAACTTCTGCCGAAATGAATATCCTTTTGTCACCGGGATGATGATCGATGTCTTGCCGATAGGGACTTATAGGTGAATCCCACTCGCCATGACATTCCTGGGGTCTTGGCGACTTTCTCCTTAGAAGATTTTCATGCTAAACCTGAACAAGGCAGGCTTCTTCACTGAGTTCCTTGCGACCTAGCATCAGATTCATGATTTTTTCCCTTGTGCAAATGTTCCATTTGGCCCTCTCAAACCTCGGTCACATGATATTCTTCCTGATTGAGCCTGAGGGTAAAAATTAGGTAACAACACCGATGATAGTCACAATAGTATGCCTCATTCCACGATGGAGGCTTCACACTGGGTTCATAGTTTCGTTGAGGTGGCAAGGCAATGACATTTTTAGCCATCAAATCTTTGAATGCAGATTCCAAAGATTGACCCAGTGGAGTGTAAGTTCTTCTACTAGAGAAGAATGAAAATCATTGTGGATTTGTATTTGAGGTATTCCCTAAGGATTTGATATTGTTAGTGGTTCCTCGGTAACCTTGATTGTTGGCAGTCCCTTGATTGGGAGTAGAATGTTGATTCACATTGTTCCTCGGAGGAGGAGGATTATTTCCTTGATTTGTGACCGAGTTGACATTGTTATAGTTGTTGTTGCGAGGAGCACTTGGAGTACTAAGGACAAATGGCTTAGTCGAGACATGATTTGCATCAACAACACCATCATTCACCACGTTCTTGTTGCGAGTCCAAAATTTAGACTTGTCCTGATTGTTATGATGATTAGATTAGCTAGGGTTGTCCTTGTCAAGTTTTATTATTCCTCTTTTGACCAAAGCACTTTCAATGGTTATAGCATCTTCAATCAATTTCTCAAAAGAGGGAGGACAATGTAAATTCAAATGATAGCTCATTTTTGAATTCAAGCTGTTAATGAAGGTGACCATCTTTTCCTTTTCAAGAACAGGATGTGGATATCTAGCGAACATTCTTCTCCATCTCTGAAGAAAAGTAATAAAAGGTTCACCAGGTTTTTGTGCAACTTTACAGAGATCTATCATAGTGATTTGGTGTTGGATGTTGTAGGAATATTGTAATATAAACAAATTAATCAATTCCTCAAATGTTTTGATAGGGGGTGTGAATTTTGATAGCCATTCCATAGAGTGAGCTCCAAGACTCCTAGGAAACAAATGCATCAAGTAAGTGTCCTCATGAGTGAACTCTAAAGTCATGTTTCGGAAGTCCCTAACATGATCGATTGGATCCAATTTCCCATTATAATGATCAAATTTTGAAATTTCACAATGTTTGGGAAATGGAATCATGTTGAGACTTCGATCGAAAGGATAAGGACAAATGTCCTCAAGAGTATATTTATTTGTTGTGGTTCCCCCTTGTAACTCTTTAATTTTTCCTTGAAGTGCCTTAATTTTTTGAGTCAAAGCACTAAGATCAAATAGGGGTGTTTCTTCAGGTTTGTTCTTCAAATTCTCGGTATCAAAGTCATGAGGCAATTTAGCTCCTTGGTCGGCTAGATAGAGGAAATATTTTTCTTGATCACGTTGCAAGATTTTTTCTATGGCTTTGTGAAATTTGGGATCTTGCTCAGCCTCTCTAAGACGTTCTTCATCTCGCTCATCATCACTATCTATATGGGTTTTGCTCATGTCTTTGTAGTTGTGGAATGTATTTTCTTCTCTATTATCCATGTCGTTGTTGAAAAGTGGATTACGACTTATATTATAAAGAGGATTACTGCTTTCCCCTTCTTCTTGAGTGTTTTGGGTTTAACCTTCTTGTTGGATTTCATCCTTCAATTTATTGTATTGAGATCTTATAGAGATAGGCATATGATTTTGAAGAGTTCTTCTAAACTTAGATCACAGTTCTGATAAGTCCGATAATGATGATATCTTGATCTGATAAGATGTGAATCCTATGATATGATAAAAAATATTCCTAATTTTTGATTGTGGCTTCCAATAATGAAGGATGTCAGAATCCTGTTGGGGAAGTTGAATCAATAATCAGAAATTTGTTTAAAAGGTGCACTCTTAAGATTTGATCTTTGTTTTCGAAGAAATTTTTTAAGATCACTGAAGGATTTGATTGGGATGTGATGGATATTCAATAGAAAGTTGTGGTATATTATCAAAATCAAGAGGTTGGTTAAAATTATGCCGTTGAGATAGAGCTAATCTCTGATAATAAGCTCGAGAATCCAAAGGATCTACAACGTACTCGTCAGTGAATCCCCTAACAAAATCTTGGTATCTATGAAGAAATTCGCGGTAATGAAGCAAGACGTGTCGACTTTTGTACAAAATTTTTCTTCTTTGCAATGTTTTCTTGTACCCTAGTTGTTTCTTGGGTTTCTTGATCCTACTGGAAACTGATTTCTTGACAAATTTTTCTGATTTCCACTCTCTAAGCATGAGGGAAATATCAGAATGTTACTGAACCAAAGATACAAACTATTTTTTAATGATTTCAGTTGTTTTTTTTCATGTTCATTTTAGATGATCTTTTATCTGAATTAATATGAATGAAGACACAACAAACACTTTGAATTAAATGGAATGTAACAAAACACAGATAAAGCAAGCACATCCTATGGTAAAGCCAAGAAAAAATCCGCTAGATTCCACATGGGTTTCCCCAACCGCATATTGGTAGCGTGTGAATTTAGAAGCTTGGTTGCACGGGATCCCCCTTATAGTCCACTCTCTTCTCAGGCCAACCAAGCTTCCAACCCCCATGAAACTCCCATGGTAGATTGATCACCTCTACTACAGACTGCGAAAGTGTGGATGCCTTCACACCGACCAGTGCTGCGCATGCAAATAGAAGGTTTTTGGATTACTAAACAATGGTGTTTAATTCGAGACCCCTGTTTGAGTGGCCATACATGGGGCAAGAGATTAATCACCAATTAGGTGGCACTCCAACTTGAAGAGGTTAAGCTCAACAAGGTTTATGGGAGTACTACTCTGTCCATATGAGACATCCACACTCGTAATCTTAGGTTTTCCCTTAAGATTCACATTTGTATACCGGTTGGGGTAGCTTGGCTTTAGCTCCATTTCTGATTTGAGTTACGTTGGGGTGATGAAATCCCAGGAAGGCCTAATTTTCTAGAGGCAATAATCATTTCTCTTACACCCAGGATCACATTACTACGCAAGGGGAGAGGATACTTCGGTTATTGCATCAGGGTTACATAGGGATAAAGTGGGTCTAGCTTTTTGATCACCTAGTTTGCACAGGGTGAGAGCATAGTCACCTACCACTTTCAAGCACAATCAAGTAGAGTAAACAGATTCATTTTAATGCACCAAATCACAATGATTTATGCTAAGTGAAGATATTGCTTCACAACCGACATGGGGTTCATTTTAACTGCACGATCAAAGTGTGGTGACTATCCTAGATTGATTCATTTTAAACCAGAAAAGATCCTGTCTGCAAAATGTGTTAGACTTAGAATCTTTTTTTTGTATTACAATCCAGATGTGCCGAAATAGACAGTATATGCATAAAAAAAAATTCCAGATGCACTGAAACAGACCCTAAATGCGCAGAAATAGACAACAGATGCGCAGAAACAGATAGTATATGTGCAGAAATAGATTTTAGATGCGTAGAAACAGATTCCAGATGTGCAAAAACATACTCCAAATGCGCAGAAACAAACCCTAAATGTGCAAAAATAGACCCTAAATGTGCTACTTTAATTAATTGCATATTTAAATTTGTAAATGACAACGACTAGTGCTCTGAAATCTACCTTAAATGTGCTATTTTAACCCTTAAATGTGCTACTTTAATTCTTAAATGCGCTACTTTAATTAAATGCAAATTTAACTCTAGATGCGATGAGACTATATGCGCTATTCTATCCCTCAGATGCACTAAATTAACTCTCAGAAGCATCGAAACAGTCCCCAGATGCGCTGAAACACCTACAAAAACAAAAGCATTAAATTCCCAGATGCGCCACAGAAAGTATCGAATGTGCTAAAACACCGAATTTTTCTGAAAGCCAAACTCCAGAACACGGAAACGTGTCAGAATGCTCTACAAGAAAATGTCAAAATCAGGGCATAGGCCCCACGGTGGGTGCCATTTTATGTGTGTATGAAAATATGCCTATCGTAACGAATTCAAAACACATTCAATAAAACCTTATATCAAAGAAACTTAAAGGAAAATAAACAAACTCTCAGTGCAGCTTCTTCGAAGTCATTTTATTGCTCTCTATCTCCAACGTTTCGTTGATTCAAGTTGCTCTTAGATTTTGTATGCCAAGCTCAATGAAATGGACTACTAGAGAATGAGATTTAAATTAAAATGCATAGTATACTAAGATGCAAGATTATTGCTAAGATATGCTAAAGATGCAAGTGCTTGAGCGTAATTGTGTGTGTGTGTCTGTTGTGTGCATGTACGTCTGTGTAACCAATGATTGGATTCACACATGTACTTATAGAGTTTTTCGAGGATTTTGATTGGATGAGTTGGTCAACAACTGTGATAATTCCTGATAGATCGAACGATCGAAGATGGATGAGACTGGAAAGAAAAATAGAAGAAATCGAATAAAGCGGGATTTTTCCATTTTCATGGAAGAGATAAGATGAGACGATTAAAAAAATCATCTTTTTTTAGAAGATAATGGAAAGATATTGAGAAGATAAATAATGAATTATCCAATTCAATTATTTATTTATGGGTGCATGTAGATTTTTCTTAATTAAATAAATATTTAATTAAGATTTTGAGGAAATCAGAAGATTTCATAATTAAATGAAATATCTAATTATGATTTGAAGAAAGAAGAAGATCTTTAATTAAAATAAAATATTTAATTAAATTTGAAGAAATGACATGTGTTATGAAATTAATTAAATAAGATATTTAATTAATTAGAAGAAATAGAAGAAAAGAAATATTTAAATTTAATTAAAAAGATTTAATTAAATTCAAAACATGATAATTAATTTAAATAAATAAAACGTATTTATTTAATTAATCAAGTAGACATGTGAAATAATTAAATAAAATAAATTTATTCAATTATGGTGGGAGAATAAGATGAATGAACAATATAATTAAATTAATTAAATTTAATTACATGTAGAAGACTTTAGAGAAATTAATTAAATAATAAATATTTAATTAAATGTCAGGATTACTTAGACATGACCAATTTTATGCACATACACTTCTATTTATTAAATATAATATTATAAGTGGCTTGCCACTTTTCGTTTAAAAAAAAAATATATATTTAAATATAATTAAATCCCCAAAATAGGTCCAGTCTACGATGCCCTCACCCTTGACCACTCTATTCTGGCCTAATTTTTAATATTTTACTGTCGCTATTTTTCATATTTATAGATTCAAATGCATTTGTCAACTTTTCAAAATAATTATTGTGGAAAATCAAGAATTACATATAAAAATGTCCTTTTCACCATTTGAATGCCTAGGCAATCAGAATATCAATTGAGCATCCTAAAAAGTAGTCAAGACAATTCAAGAGTAGAAAAAGAATTATTCTAGAATATTTTCATCAGTCAAGATTCATGTTAGCAATGCTTCATGTAAGATTTGTTTTATGTTTTATGTTCATTATTTTGTGAGTACTAACACTTGTAGGACCTTCAAGTAACCATCATATTCTCCTTGCATGAGATATGTGACGTGACTTTAGTCCATCAAGGAAAACAAATATGAGTGGTAAGTTACAACACTTGTGATTTATCATTTGTTTTATCTACTTGCCTCTTCTTGACCTAGGTCAGCACTCTTTATCCAACATCATCATAGTCGTTGTGGGGGTGGAAACACCAAAATGGGGTTTAACTTAGGTAAGACCCTATATGACACGTAGATCTAAAGTGGAATTGGAGAAGATTGAAGACCTAATACAAGATCAAGCATTCACGCACATTCATTCATCAATTTAGGGAAAGATCAGTTGTTCATCAAATTTGAACAAAGTTCTAAAGGTAAGTCCAACAGGAAAGAACTTACAGACTGTAACCTACTAATATTATTTAGGGATTCCAAAAAGTACCATTTTCAGTCTAGGGCACCCACACCTTTGACTAGACAATTTCAACCCATATTTAAATGCCAGGTTCCTTTGTCTTTTCCCTCTTCCATGCAATTCTTAGTTTCTATGTATCATCTCTATGTTTTTTGTATTCATATTAGTTTACTATAATTTCCTAATTGACCTAGTTTACATAATCAAACCCCTTTAATTCTTAATCAACATCAATCATCAACCTCCCTACATAAAGAGGATCAAAATCTTGGTCAACTATTCTGGATCTTCTAAAATTTTGAAGTACATCTAAATATTCATTGAGTTAGTAAGTGAAAATTTTCCAAAAGGCCAATTGGTCAAACACTTATTGCACCATTGAGAACTTTTTTGGGTTGTTATAATTTTCGTGAACTCATGAACTAGTCGATAGTTAAAACTTTATGAAACTTTCATCAAATTTTTGGGAAGTTCAAATTTTTTTGAAATAACAAAGTTATGAACATGAGCACTTTTATTAGATGCTCAAGAAGTTTGCAAATTCACATACTCACCTAAATGAAGAACAAGAGAACTCTTGAACCAACTTTGTTGGCATTTTGGGAAAACAACGAACTTAAAAACCATTCTACAAAAAAGGCATTGGATAAAAAAGGTTTAGGAACTTACAAGAATACTAATATTTTTATTAAATTCATAAGTTTTATGAACTATTAAACTCTATGAAAAGGTTTCAAAATAGTTAAAAACACTAACAAAGTCAAAGACTTAGAAAATTTTACAATTTATGACTTCCTTTTTCACTATGATTCCTTCATTTATGAAAACATAGAACACAAACATTTTTTGTTTTGTTTGAAAAGACCTAAATAAATATTTTGGGAAACAAATGGCTCTAATTGGACATGAGGACTAACAAGGATGAAGTAGGAAATTATAATCTCTAGTGAAACCAATGCCTTATCCATTGGGCCACAAATTCATGCATAATAAAAGATAATCAAGGGAAAAGGAACATAACAAAAAGCAAGGGAAACTAGAATACAAACACATGGGACAACCTATTTACAATTTACACAACTTCAAATGTTTCTCAATATAAGGTAAGGGAAAATGTGTTCCATCCAAATAAGAAAGAAATAATGTTCCTACAAACCTATTTGATTTGGAAAGGGCCTTTCCAAATTAAATAAAATTTTCCATGTGCACCTTTCAGTTCTTTCCTTCTATCTCATAGTAGAACATAATCACCACTAGAAAATTCTCTTAACTTTGATTTCTTACCAAAAAGATTATATTGAATTTGATTTGATGTTCAAGTATTCTATCAACCACATCCTCTCTTTTTTCCTTAATCCTTGTCAAGTACATTATCCTTTTTATAAACCATATTAAAAATATTGATCTTCAATAGTAGTTTATAATTTCAAAGTTGAAAGTTCCAAAAGGAATATGCAATGCACTATTAGTTCCATATACCAACTCAAAGGAAGGCATACTTATAAATATTTTAGGAGTGATTCAATCTGCTCATAGTGTGTCATATAACTTTTTATATCAATTTATTTGATTTTCATCTACCAATTTATTGATAATTGTAACAAGATTCTTATTGTTGGACACATCATAACCATTTATGTAGGGAAATAATTTGATAAATGTTACAAAGAGATACCATGATCATAACAAAAATAAATTTTAGAAGAAAATTTTGATGCATTATCTATTACAATTTTAAATGGCAATCCAAACTTGACTTTAAATATTTTCCTTGAGGAAATTACAAACCACTTCAAAGGTGGTTTTTTTAATTGGAGCTACTTCCACCCACTTGGTAAAATATATGTGGTTGTTAGGATATGAGTGTAAGAGCTGAAGATATTAGCTCGAAACCCAGGAACACTTACAAAAACAATGATAAACCTTCCACAAGAGGATATACAAGAATGAGCTTGCTTGATATTAAGACCTCTCAAATGATGAGGTAAAAAGTATGATAAAAATGTGTACAATGACCTTCCTTATATAGGAAAGGTTGAGATGCAAGATGTAATATGATGTTGCCATGTTTCATGATCTAACATGTGACAACATGTGAACCCTGACTACCTACCTAGGGAATGATAAAAGACTGAGATAAGTTCTAGAATGACAACTCATCTTCTAGAAGGAATATTATCCCCTACAAACATGGAAAGGGGAATTACTCCATTATTTATGATATTCTAATTTATGCAACCTAGGACTAAATAAATGCAAGACCTAAGTTAACTTATGCTAGTGTAATAATTAATTAATTACACTAACACCCCCCCATAAGTGCAACTTAGGGAGGAAATGCAATGATTATGCAATGATGATGGGTCCCAACTTTGAGGCCATGTTAGGTAACCATTTACATGATAAAAATGAAAGATGCAACTAATCTCCCACAACTGGAGAAAAGGGGAAAACCCAGTGGGAAGAAAACCCCTCTCCAAAAAGGAGATGAAATGCAGAGAAGTGAGAAAGGATGGGAAAGATGGAGGACTCCCAAATACCCCCAAAGAACACCATCCGTCACATGGATATATTACAATCAATAGCCCCCCCATAGGGAGGAAAGAGAGAGACTATATAGCCCATCGAGAAGATGTGATCCCCTGCAAAAATGGTAAGTGTCCGAAGACAAAATATGATCCAATGTTGACAAACAACTTGTCTCCCTTTCAGAAGAAGCAAAACCAAGTGCAAGTGTAGAGATGCTTCCCATTCCGGATAGGAATTGAAGGAAGGAAGGATGAAGGTGGATGATGATGATGTCTCTGAACTCTACTTGTGTGTCTCCTTGCTTGAAGATGAAGATGCCACAATCAATGAAGAGGGTGAAAAACTAGGACGATGTGGAAACTGATGTTGAACAATATCCAAAGACTGTGATGCAATGAATGTGATGGAGACTAGATTTCCCCCCCACAATGAAGTGTCCTCAAAGCCACTGAAATAAGTATGAAGCAATAAATGTGTCCAAACCACATGTATCCCACTAGGAAGAAGCAATTCCAATGGTAGACGTTGAAGAAACTCCAACTCCTGAATGGAATGAGAGGGAAGAAGTCTCATATATGAAATCTCCAAAATGAAACCAAGTGCCTCCTATTAGAACTGTAAAAATCTGATGATTTTACATATAATTTCACTCATGAACTTCCTGATTTGGCCCTACCATGTGCATATTCCACTCATATTTTGCCATATTTCCCCTTTGAATTCATCCATGTCATGCATATTTTACTTCATGGTTCTGGTCGGCGTGACATTTTCCTTGTCTCCCCGACCTATTTTTTGCTAATATTTTATTTCAGGGCAGTCGGCAGGACTTCTCACATGTCTCAGCAATCACATTAGCGGATGGAACATTATCGGCATGTGTTTTGGCTATCGGGTTGAGGTTTCCCTGATCTTCTTTTGTCTTACCGACCGGTGCCTAAGTAGTCATTTCGGTGAGAGTTTAATTCTTCGGCGAGGGGTTATGGCGAGGAGGTATGTGTTATAGTGACTTTTCAAGTGGAGGATGGTGTATCGCTATAAGTTATAGCTATCAGTGTAAGGTCATGGCGAGTGACCTTCAGTCTCGCCGACCTTACATGTTGATTTACTTTGATGTACATATCGCTATAAGGTCCGCAGTGTCTTGGCAAGCATGTGGTCCCGGGGGACTTTCGGCATAATATGGAACTCTCTACTTAGCGTCTCCCCGAGTGTAATGAGCTACAACGACATACATGCGGAGGTTGTATTTCGGTAGGAGTTTTTTCTTGTCTTGGCGATACGAGGATGGTTAAGGCCTTTCGATATGCCTTGTGTACTCTCTATAAGGTCTTCCTGACACTATTAAGCTACAACGATAGTGAGTGAGTGCATGGGTGCATCGGTGTGAGGCGTCCTATGTCTCGGCGACATATAAAGAATACGGTGGGTTTTCGGCAGAACATAATCAATTCTCTTTGACGTCTCACCGAAGGTGGAGGACTATAGCGATGAACAAAAGAACAAAGGGTCGCTTCTTGTTTTTGGCATAACGATAGCCTGGTCTCAGCGACATGTGAATAATAAACGATCTTCGGTGTAGCCCGATAAATCTATATGATATCTCAACGACAGTGGCAGGCTATAACGAAACAAAGGAACACTATGGGGTTTCGATATGATAAGCGGACTACTCCGGCCACTATGAATGTAACGTTTGAATTTCCTTCGGCATAAGTTGCGATGTGTCACGTCGACTCCCTCGCTAGTAAAAAACAGAAATTCATCACTGGGCCGACATGAATTCGTTTAGGTGACTATTGCTGGCCGACATATTCTGAGCCCGAATCTTGTGGAGGGCCGACATGATATTTCAAATGTTTTATTTTCTTAATGCTAGGTATAAATATGCACCTAGATTGTAATTGAACGATATCAGATTTTAGATAAAAAGCAGTAGGTAGTCAGATGGCTACAGTAGGATAATTTTCTCTTTTCAGAGACTATGTGCATGATTTCAAATGGTGGTTTCAAATAAAATCAGCTGGTGTGGCAGGTTGTTTCTAGTATCAATTGTATGTTGAATTTGTTGAAAAGCATTGCTAAAGTTGTCTCCAAGTTAAT
Source organism: Sequoia sempervirens (assembly GCA_007258455.2). Taxonomy (NCBI): domain Eukaryota; kingdom Viridiplantae; phylum Streptophyta; class Pinopsida; order Cupressales; family Cupressaceae; genus Sequoia; species Sequoia sempervirens. The sequence goes on along the minus strand of VDFB02101245.1, from coordinate 33,875 downwards.
TCTTTCTGGTTGTTTAAATTGAAATAACAAGTTTATTCTCAGTTTATCGGTGCACATTTGCTGTATCTGTGTGATTAATTGACTAGTTCTCTCAAGTAGGGATTAAATCCTTTCTGTTGATCACAGTAATCAGGGGGGAATTCATCTGGATTCTTAAAGTAGAGCTTAGTAATCATAATCCTGCATTGTTTATACAAGTTATAAATAGATCATATGCCTACAATTTTATTTTCTGCCAGAATAAGTTGCTCACCCCTGTTTCCTTTGACTCTGCATACCCAACAAGGCACTGGTCTCTGCATTTCATCATTTTGAATTCACTTAATCTCTTTACATCTATTAATTAAGCATTCTAGGATTTAGATCAGAAGGTAGCTATCAAGTTTGGTTTCATTTGTTCACTATCATCTGCCATTGTGGACAAAGCATTTCAGAAGGATAATCACAAGTTAAGTCTGCACTATTCAGTTAGGTACACTCGCCTAGGTCTAGCAGCACCTGAAGAGTCGAAGGTTTGATTGTTTCAAACCTTGTTCTGTTACCCTGAAACGTCATGAAAGCTTGGCAACCTTTCGTGGTTCAAACCTGCATTTTTGAGAGCTAACAAATTGGTGACTCTGCTGGGGAATAACTCGAGAAAATCTGGTGGTAGACAGCCTTGCCTTATAGAGTCATACAAATTTTTAAATCAGGTCTTCAAATATAGATTCATAATTGTGTAGTTTGTAGCTCCCCATCCGAGTCACACAACTAACAAATTAGTGACTTTGCTGGGGAATACATCAGAAGGTTCGGTTGAAGACCATCATATAGAGTCATTGAAGAAGAAGTTGTGATTCCACTAGGAGAAGATCAGAAAGAATTATTTTCTTACTTTTGGAAAAGTACGTGGCGACTCTAAAAAATTTGAAGAATGGAATGTGTGTATGAAGCGAATGAATACACAAATGTGGGAAGGTATTGGGCCCCTCAAGTGCTTGATAATACAATTGAAAATTTTCACAATGAAGGTAGTGCATATCATGCACAACAGAATATGTACCCACTTTTCCCTCCCCATCTGTACAGAACAATGATTGAGCAATTTGATCTAACAGGGCTTCAGCAGTACCCTTACCCTATGGATATGAATTGGAGAAGCCTTGTCCCTAAGTTTACAGGGAGTAACACAATCACTGTAGAGGATCATTTGAGGAGCTTCAATGATTTCATCGAGGGTTTGGATATGCCATATGAGGATTTACATATGACGTTTGTGATATCACTTATTGAAGATGCTAGGGATTGGTTCAACAACCTACCGGTAGCTTCTATTAAATCTCTCCAAGGATTTTAGGATTGATTTCTTGAGGAATATGGAGATCTATCTGCACCAAGTTGGGCTTCCCAAGGGTTATTGGAGATTCAAGAAAATCAGAATTTACAGCAGGAGCAAGAAAATGTTTATCCAGTCCCTCCTGGACAAAGATTGGAAAGTTATCAAGAATGCCAATGTGATCAGTGTCAAGTGTACCATAATTCTTGCCCACTTGGGGATATCAGCCATAATTCACAGCAAGGTATGTATCAAAACCAACAATATAATGCTGATGAATATGTTAGAAATCTTTTGGATGCATTTCTTGGCATAAGGAAGTATGAAGGAGAAGATTTTACTTCTCTGTACAATAGGATGATGAGTGTCTTCATGCAATTGCATCCTGACTGTAGGCCTGCAAGACCCTTTTTTATTGCACAGTTCATAAAAGTATGGAAGCCTGAATCAGCTTATTGGTCATGGTCATCAATACATCGTGCATGTGGTCACTTGAATAAGTTCATTGATGCCATGGAGGAGATAGGGTATGAGAACACTGTCAATGTTGATTCCAATGATTGTACTTCTGATGAGTGTAGAGAAATTGATCAAACAATGCTTCCAATAGATGATGAGATATGTGCAAGTCAGTATGATTCCTGTGATTGCTTGCATAGTGAAGATGAAGGTACAAGAGATCTCTCTTGTATAACAGATTGTGACAAGAAGGGAAGTGTGTGTTATGAGGGATCCAATGAATATTCAGATTTTGAAGATACACCTGTAGATTTGGATTTGCAGCAAGGGGATTCTTCTACTTCTTATGAGGATCTGGATGAAGAAGCAATGGGAAATGTTGATTCATTTGGTAGTGAGTATACAATACCTCTGGCTGCGGTTGAAAGCTACAAAGATACATTCGATGAGGAGGAGGGTTGTGAATTGGAGAATGGTTTCCAAAAATTTTCAAGCCCATTGCATGATGAAGTTTTAAAAGATGATCAGATAATGTTTTGCCAAGGTATGCCCAGGAATGAATCTTAGGTATTTTCAAACCCATTTGATGTTGAGCAAAAGGTATTTTTAGATAAACAAAGTGATGTGTCAAGTTATGGAACAAGTGACTGTGCTGGTTATTTTTCATTCTCTTTTGATCTTGGGCCTCTTTTTGATGATGACAAAAGTGATGAGTATGATTATAATAATGAAAATATGGAAACTTTTTTACTCAGCTGTGAGCAAATTTCAGATTTATTAACTCTTGAATATCAGAGATATACACATCAGGGTGATTCTGAGGCTTTGTCTCCAACTTAACTTTTTCTTTGACAGTGAAAAGTCTTTGTGTAAAGATTCTTATGACTCCATGTGCATTTCTTGGAATGATGGTGATGCTTTTGGTGTTGATCAAAGGCCTTCTTCAATTCGGGATAAGGTATGTAAAGTTTCTAACTCATGTGGAGAAGACATCTGTCTGCATACCAAGGATGATATTGTTCCAGATTTTATTGGTTCACACATGCATGATATTGAAAACATGAGTCATGATCCAGTATTGTCTCTGAATGGAGATATTGAAGAGGTGCATAGGGTTTCAGATTCACTTGTTTCAGATAATATTGGTCTGACAGAATCTTTTGTTTCTCAAGAGAGGCACTTTGATTGTGAAATTTTTATATAGCTGAGTGAATGCTTTATGATACATAACAATGAGGAAGATAATAAGGAATATTGTATTTCATATGCATGCATCTTGTATGTTGGTAATAATAAGGGTTTGTCCCAAGGTGTTGAAGAATTTGAATTACAAGATGATGTAGGGATTTTGGGCCAAACCGAGCATGATGATACTCTGAGAACTTGCAACAACAGTGACAGGAAAGATTGCATGAGTATCTTCAAAAAGAATCTAATAAACTCAAGAGAAAACTAGGTGTTTGACAGGGGAAAGCTTGGTTTGAGTTTCAGATTGTAACAACTCAGAACAGATGAAGCAACACAGAGGATTAAGGGTTGTCAGTGCATGGACAACTCTTGCTTGTCCTCTTTAAAATTCTTTTCCATGCACAGTAGTTTAGGGCTTTTCATTCATCTCCATCTTACATTCAGTTTGCATTCATTCCTTCATTTCCATTTCCATTCTACTCACTGGTTCATCATTTTGCATTTGGTCTGCTCACCCAAGATTTTGGATCCTTGCAATGATCTAACTATCATTCATCCCTAGATGGAGCCACTATTAGAACTGTAAAAATCTGATGATTTTACATATAATTTCACTCATGAACTTCCTAATTTGGCCCTACCATGTGCATATTCCACTCATATTTTGCCATATTTCTCCTTTGAATTCATCCATGTCATGCATATTTTACTTCATGGTTCTGGTCGGCGTGACATTTTCCTTGTCTCCCCGACCTATTTTTTGCTAATATTTTGTTTCAGGGCGGTCGGCAGGACTTCTCACATGTCTCGGCAATCACATTAGCGGATGGAACATTATCGACATGTGTTTTAGCTATCGGGTTGAGGTTTCCCCGATCTTCTTTTGTCTTACCAACCGGTGCCTAAGTAGTCATTTTAGTGAGAGTTTAATTCTTCGGTGAGGGGTTATGGCGAGGAGGTATGTGTTATAGCGACTTTTCAAGTGGAGGATGGTGTATCGCTATAAGTTATAGCTATCGGTGTAAGGTCATGGCGAGTGACCTTCGGTCTCACCAACCTTACATGTTGATTTACTTTGATGTACATATTGCTATAAGGTTGGCAGTGTCTTGGCGAGCATGTGGTCCCGGGGGACTTTCGACATAATATGGAACTCTCTACTTAGCGTCTCCCCGAGTGTAATGAGCTACAGCGACATACATGCGGAGGTTGTGTTTTGGCAGGAGTTTTTTCTTGTCTTGGCGATATGAGGATGGTTAAGGCCTTTCGGTATTCCTTGTGTACTCTCTATAAGGTCTTCCCGACACTATTAAGCTACAACGATAGTGAGTGAGTGCGTGGGTGTGTCGGTGTGAGGTGTCCTATGTCTCGGTGACATATAAAGAATACGGTGGGTTTTCGGCAGAACATAATCAATTCTCTTTGACGTCTCACCGAAGGTGGAGGGCTATAGCGATGAACAGAAGAACAAAGGGTTGCTTCTTGTTTTCGGCATAATGATAGCCTGGTCTCAGCGACATGTGAATAATAAACGATCTTCAGTGTAGCCCGATAAATCTATATGATATCTCAACAACAGTGGCAGGCTATAACAAAACAAAGGAACACTATGGGGTTTCGATATGATAAGCGGACTGCTCCGGCCACTGTGAATGTAATGTTTGAATTGCCTTCGACATAAGTTGCGATGTGTCACGCCGACTCCCTCGCTGGTAAAAAAAAAAATTCATCACTGGGCCGACATGAATTCGTTTAGGTGACTGTTGTTGGCCAACATATTCTGAGCCCGAATCTTGTGGAGGGCCAACATGATATTTCAAATGTTTTATTTTCTTAATGCTAGGTATAAATATGCACCTATATTGTAATTGAACGATATCAAATTTTACATAAAAAGCAGTAGGTAGTCAGATGGCTACAGTAGGATAATTTTCTCTTTTCAGAGACTATGTGCATGATTTCAAATGGTGGTTTCAAATAAAATCAGCTGGTGTGGCAGGTTGTTTCTGGTATCAATTGTATGTTGAATTTATTGAAAAGCATTGCTAAAGCTGTCTCCAAGTTGATGCTTTCTGGTTGTTTAAATTGAAATAACAAGTTTATTCTCAGTTTATCGGTGCACATTTGTTGTATCTGTGTGATTAATTGACTGGTTCTCTCAAGTAGGGATTAAATCCTTTCTTTTGATCACAGTAATCAGGGGGGAATTCATCTGGATTCTTAAAGTAGAGCTTAGTAATCATAATCCTGCATTGTTTATACAAGTTATAAATAGATCATATGCCTACAATTTGATTTTCTGCCAGAATAAGTTGCTCACCTCTGTTTCCTTTGACTCCGCATACCCAACAAGGCACTGGTCTCTGCATTTCATCATTTTGAATTCACTTAATCTCTTTACATCTGTTAATTAAGCATTCTAGGATTTAGATCAGAAGGTAGCTATCAAGTTTGGTTTCATTTGTTCACTATCATCTGCCATTGTGGACAAAGCATTTCAAAAGGATAATCACAAGTTAAGTCTGCACTATTCAGTTAGGTACACCTGCCTAGGTCTAGCAACACCTGAAGAGTAGAAGGTTTGATTGTTTCAAACCTTGTTTTGTTACCCTGAAACGTCGTGAAAGCTTGGCAACCTTTCGTGGTTCAAACCTGCGTTTTTGAGAGCTAACACCTCCAAGATAGTCTTTGGATCCCCAGTCAAGATTGAGACAAAGGGACGAGGAGACTCAAGAGAACTCTCCAAATTAGGATCTAAATAGAGGAGTAGAGGAGTGATATCCGCTCAAGAATGTTCTCCAAACCTATAGAGATAGCCAAGTTAGCAATCCCTAAAACAAAGCCATCCTGTGATACCAAGTATGGAAACCTGAATGTGTCCTTTGAAATGTGAGACTTCACAACAAGGATGCAATGTTTGATAGATAGGAATCCCAATTAGGAAGAAAATGAGATACTAATTGTAATGAATCACTGGACATACTCAATGACTCATCACCATGAGAATGTTCCTATTGAATATGAATGATAGGAGCCTCAATCAATGACTCTGCACATGGAATCATTGAAGGTGAAGACACATCAACTATCTTTGATGGAGAAGCAAGAGCATCAGAAGAACCCTCTTCATCCTCATCTAAAGATTCAAAGTATTCCAAATATTCAAACTCATGCATATTATCTGCATCATAGGGTATCTTGTCTGAAAGAGGAAGAGGCACAAGACAATCTAAAATAGGATCATCTAGGAATGGCTGAGTATCATGATCTTTGTGTATCTCCCAAATTTTAGTCCAAAGAGTGTGAGGGAAATCACAATGATCAACACTTTTCAAAGTGGAAACATCAATATGCATTGCAATGACTCCTAAGACATGATCCCTTTTACAATTCAAAGAAAATTTCTTACTATCAGTACTAGGAGGGAACAATATCATACAGATGTGGCAACAAATGAAGCCATTGGAGATGTGTGATGATACCATTTCTCCATTGTGTATAGTTTCCCCATTTCAACATGATCAAAGCAGGATGAAATGAAAACCACATAATGAAATATGAATGATCTCCACAATTACAAAGACAATATCCTTCAAAATGAATTAGAAACTCCCAAATATAATATATACTACAAATGAAGTCTTCCCAAACTGATAAAACCTTTCCAGGACTCAGGATGTCCAAGTAATTAGCCAAAATGCCAAAAGTGAAAAATACTGAATAAATAATACCTAGTTCTAAATCTAGAAAATGTGCATGGACACAATGAAAGAGCTCCTAAATATCTTCCAAACACAACTTGAATCACTAAAATCGAAGAAATTGACTAAAAGTTGTGAGCTCGGAGGTCGAAATGGGAGATCTAACTTCAAATGGATATGATTTGTACCTGTAGAAAAATCTGGTAAAATAGCCTACACCACTATGAAGTACTCTGACTCAACTTTCCTATAATATCTTGTTTGCAGAATTTTGATATCGTGGCGGAAAGATATGGAAAAATGAAAAAAATAGTTGTATTATAACAATTTTGGTACGACAAGGCTAACTGGGTGCAATTTTTAAAGGCTAAATTGGTGCAAGATTTGAGCTCTCGGTTCCTCCATATGACCATAGGCTCCAAAAAAGCAAAAAAGGAGAATTTCGCTGGATCGACGACAACGGAATGGCGAGTTGGTGGCACTGCTGGTGGCGCCACCACTAGGGAATAGACCCCCCCCGGGGCTGACGATATGACCAGGGATAGGGGATATGGGGCTCAAAGTAAACACTGATAGTGAGCAGATTAACACAAGAAATGAAGGAATGATTGGTAGGAGAATGGAGTGGAGGGTGGTAGCCGAGAAATTAATGACTGACGAGAATAAATGGTGAACGGTGGAATATGTCGGCGGGAGGTTGTTGATTGGTCGGTGGAGTGACAAGGGGGGCAACAAAACTGTCTGATATGACAATGACCAGGTATGAAAGGTACCCCCACAGATTTTTTAAAAAACAAACCTCCAAAAAATTTAAAATTCCCGATAAAATATAAAAATGCCACCAATAATATAATATAGCCCGATGGAATTTTTTTTACAATAAGTTTGAATTATAAAGCCTGCAGAACATAGAAAATTAAAATAATTTTTTATTCTGCTAATCGTACCCTGTACCTAGTGGGTTGTACGACCTACTAGGTAATTTTTTTTTGCCTCACGAATAGCTGATGCCGAAATAGGGAAAATTATATGTTGATTTTCATTTCTTGGGCTCTCTGGATCTAATGGCGAGGTTGATTTGAGGTGAAAATGCTCATGAAGGTTTGCAATCTCCAAATATTGCAAAAACCTCAAACCCTCATAACTTTGGCCAAATATGTTGGATTTTGGCGAAACAAAAGTCGATCTTGACTTTTTCGACAGCCCTAGACTCATTTATGAGCTCATATTTTCTCCAACACAAGCCGAAAGTGACCTTCCAACAAAACCCTAATATGGAGATAACCTCAAAAGGATCTTACAGCAATAGCTCAATCCTCATATTTGGGAAGGGTCTTGCAGGAAGGGCTCTGATACCATGTAAGAGCTAAAGATATTAGCTCGACACCCAGAAACACCTGCAAAAACAATGATAAACCTTCCACAAGAGGATATACAAGAATGAGCTTGCTTGATATTAAGATCTCTCAAATGATGAGGTAAAAAGTATGATACAAATGTGTACAATGACCTTCCTTATATAGGCAAGGTTGAGATGCAAGATATAATATGATGTTACCATGTGTCATGATCTAACAACATGTGACATGTGAACCCTAACTACCTACGTAGGGAATGATAAAAGACTGAGATAAGTTCTAGAAGGACAACTCATCTTCTAGAAGGAATATTATCCCCTACAAACATGGAAAGGGGAATTACCCCATTATTTATGATATTCTAATTTATGCAACCTAGGACTAAATAAATGCAAGACCTAAGTTAACTTATGCTAGTGCAATAATTAATTAATTACACTAACAATGAGTATGCCCTACACTAGAGTGGGGATTAATAGGTCCTATGAAGTCCAAACCCATTTTGAAAATGATTCTCAATTATAATTGGTTTCAAAAGGAGGGTTGTCAACTGAGGTCTTTCAATAAATTGATTACACTTCTCACATCTTTCTACCCAATTATAGGAGTCTCTAAATATACCTAGAAAATAATAGCTTTGTCTCAAAATTTGGAATACTGTTATCTAGATGAAGAAAACAAATTTTACCATTTACATCATTATGAAATAATTCAAATAATTTATTTTGTTGTTCTTTCTCAATACACCTCAAAAATTTCTCATCAATAATTTTCTTATATAAGTGTTTTCCCATATTACATATTTAGTTGCTTTGATATTAATATTTATTTTCTTTTTAATAGAGAGATGAGCCAGAAATTATCCATATGAAAAAAATAGGCTATATTTAAAAAACACTCATCAATTATCCCTACAAAAAGTGTAAGAGGAAGATCCTGCACATTTTTTGGTTTACTTTATAGAGTCCATGACATTTCACTAGTTTAGTTGGCTTGATATAATTGTCATACTATTAGAGTTTGGAAATCCAAGTTCCTCTTCATTGCATTCTATTTTTCCCTAAGTCAATATAATTTTCACACATAAAAATAGAACGAGAATGCAAAATATAACCCTAAATTGCTTCATGACTTTAACAACAAAAAATACATGTTTTTCAACTCATGAGTAATTCAAGTCATGATTTTTGAGTGGAACACTTATAAAGGCAATTTGAGATTCAACACTCTGATCATTCGTCTAAAGAAGGATAGAAAATAAATTATGCTTTGATTCATAACTATAAACTATAAAATCCTTTTGAAAATTAGGATGTACAAGAATGGGTGCATTAACAATGGTTGTCTTTATATCATTAAAATCCTTCTCCCCATTTGAATATTTATATTTCCTTAATAATATCAATAATATATCTAGTTAGTTTAGGAAAATCTATAATAAATCTTTTCAAGAAGTTTATTTGATCAAAGAAATATCTCACATTAATTGTTTTGGTGGAAAGATTGAATTGCTAGATCGCTTGAACTCTTTTAAGATAAATTATTATACCTTCCTTAGACATAATATGCCCCAAAAATTTACTCTCTATCACACCAAAAATTAATTTCTTTAGATTTAAGGAAATGTAATATTGTTCTCTACATATTTGCAAAACTAGTTTTAAATCATGAAAATGTTTTTCCTTCTTCTTTGAGAATACCATTAGGTCATATAAATAAATCATAATTATTTTATTATTTGAATATCATAAAGAAATATACATGGCTCTTTGAAAAGTTTCACTACATTGATAATTCCAAAATGCATGTAATTATATGTGAAGGTGCCCCAAGGTGTGGTAAAAACATTTTTGTGTTGGTTTCCTTAGCTATAGTGTATTGATTATACCTATTAAAACCATCAAGCATAGACATCATTTCAAATATTTTTTTGTTTGCAA
>VDFB02101245.1:0-23814 GCA_007258455.2 Sequoia sempervirens | reverse complement strand
TTCATCATAATATTCGTTCACCAACATCAGCTTAACAAATAGTATACAAAGAGGGAGAGAATCTTTCTCTCGAGGTCTACTTATCCTTGAAGACCCTCTAACAGAGTTTGTGGTATTGTTGCTGCTGTTGCTGCCTAACATGAGGAACCATCAAACACCTGGCTGCTTGGAATATCATCCAACACTACATAATCATTTTCTTTCTTCTCATGATGCAGCAACAGATCTTTGTACAACACTTTCTCATTGAATATGACATCCCTGCTTCTCACAATTTTCTGATTTTCAAAATCCCAAAGCCTATAACCAAATTCATCAATGCCATATCCAACAAATACACATTTCTTTGATTTTGCATCAAGCTTGGTTCTATTTTTAGAATCTATATGTGCAAATGCTTCACAACCAAAGGTTTTGAGAAAAGAATAATTCACCTTCTTACCTTTCCATGCTTCCTCTGGAATACCACAACCCAAAGGATTAGAGGGACCTCTATTAATTAAATAAACAACAGTGTTTACAGTCTCTGCCCACATTTTTAAAGGCAGCCCAACATGCAATCTCATAGTCCATGCACACTCCATTATTGTTCTATTCATGCACTCAGCCACTCCACTTTTCTGTGGAGTCCTTGGAACCATTTTATGTCTACGAATACCATTAGAGGAACAATAATCTTCAAATTCTTTGCTGCAATACTCACCACTATTACCAGATATGAGACATTTTATCTTTTTACCCGTCTCATTCTCAACCAAGCTTCTCCATTTTTTAAAAGTTTTGAATACATCGAATTTCTGCCTAAGGAAATAAATCCATACCTTTGTAGTTGCACCATCAATGAATGTAACATAATATAGAGAGCCACCAAGAGAAGATACCTAAGTTGGTCCCTATACATCCGTATGCACAAGCTCCAATTTCTCATCTTTCTTTTGCTTCCCATCCTTGAGAAAACTTACTCTCTTTTGTTTTCCATACACACAACTTTCACAGAAATCCATATTAACACATTTTAGACCTAGTAAAACATTATTTGAATGAAGAACTTTCATACCTTTTGCACTCATATGCCCAAGTCTATTATGCCACTGCTAATTCGTGAGTCCATAAAGAACTGTGATGATCTTTCTACCGAATCAAGAACAACTCGTTTCCCGAACATTGACTCTTTTCTGTAACAATTAAAGTAGAAGGAATAGTATGACCTGTACAAAGATATAAGGCGCCTACTTTCACACCTTTTGCTACTACTAAGGCACCCTTTGTGACCTTCCAATTTTTATCACTAAATGTAACAACACAACCTTCATCATCTATTTGCCTTGCTGAAATTAAATTTATGCTTAACTTTGGAACATGCCTTACCTCACGTAGTAGACAATGATTCCCATTCTGCAACTTAATCTTGATTCTTCCTTTCCAACAACTGACAGGTCTATTATCTCCCAAATAAACCAGCCCAAAATCCCTTGGACATAATCAAGAAAAATAACTTCTATGGGGGGTAGCATGAAATGAAGCCCCTGAATCTAACACCCAAGAATCATCAGCATTATCAAGGGAAAGAATCAAAGCATCCTCATCAGATTTATTACTTACCACATTTGCCTCTTTACTTCCTTCCTTTCTGCCTCCTTCTTTATTTTTTCCTCGAGACTGCTAATCTTTTCTTCAAATGACCTCGCCACCATAGTACCACAACAATCCTTCTTGTCTCTAGATTGGGACCTTCTCGCCCTTTGATTTTCCTTTGTGACTTCCCATGATTTCCCGTGAATTGTTTCCTCTCTACTTTGTTCTCGCCTCTACTTTCTACATTCAAAACATCGCTTGATGTGGATGTTCCACTTGGAGATTTTCCCTATGGATTTCTTGCTCAAAATAACACCAACATAATCAAATTTCAATGTATTCGAACCAGAAATAGAATTTCTAACAGCCATTACCAAGATACTCCAGCTTTCAGGAAAAGAACACAGAATCAAAAGAGCCCTAACTTCTTCATCAAAGTTTACTTTTATAGAAGTTAATTGACTAGTGACCATATTAAACTCATTTAAATGATCAGTAACTGACCCACCTTCTACCATTTTCATATTAAATAAACACTTCATAAGAAATACCTTATTCGAAGCGGAAGGCTTTTCATATAACTTCACCAGGGTTTCCATCAACTCTTGAGTTGTCTTTGCTTTTGTAATATTGAATGCCACTGATTGTGCCAGGCATAAATGAATACTACCAAGAGCCTTCATATCGAAGATCTCCCAATCCTCATCAGACATTGCTGTGGGTTTCTTGGTTTTCCCTTCCAATGGCTGCCATAAATCCTTCTGATAGAGATAGTCCTCCATCTGCATCTTCCATAATTGATAGTTCTACCCATTAAACTTCTCAACCTTCTTACCCTCATCTGCCATTGCTCCCACTCAACCGTGAGACTCCCACTTAGCCATGAGACCTTCCTACAGATGATAATCGAAACACAACCCGCTCTGATACCACTTGTTAGGGTTAGAGATGGTAGATATCTAACAATTAAATGCAGATTTAAGTAATAAACAGAGAAACTAAAAACAAACAAAATAAATCATAACACAAAGAATTTAACGTGGTTCACCCAATCCGGGCTACATCCACCAAACCGCAGCCATCCAATACTTTTATTATCCAGTGTAATAACCTATTACAATCTTGCGAATAATTGTGTTTTTCATCATACTGTAATACACATCCGAACCCCTTTTTATCAAGCTTAGAAGCTTCCAGATTTTGGGTTCTACAAAATCGAATTTTTCCTTTTTCGTTGATTTTTCCCTTTTTATCAAGGATAGGGGCTAGGGTGTACAGTATACCATGGGCTATATAGTATAGCATGATCAGTCGCCACATACCAACAATCTCCCACTTGGAGACTGATCAGGCTCCACACCAACACATCATTGTCCACTTGTAAACATTTTTTTGGACAAACAACTTAGACCTAGTCCACATCATGTTGGACAAACTATCGAGGCTTGATCCACCCATTTTTTTCTTTCCTTTTCTTTCTTCTTTATGTCTTTGACAATGTATGTTTGTATATTGTTGTTGCTTCATACATCATTCACATGTGTGTTCTTTTGTACCTATGTTGGTTTGCCATAGGGTCTCGATCCTGGGGGCTTGATCATCCATCTTGATCATTGTTGTCCTATCTCACTAGCATTTGAACACTTGGACCCCTCTTGATGTGAATTTGTTTACTTTAGTGTGAATTCGATGCAAGGTCATCCTCTCACTAAAGTGGGGACTAAATGTAGTGTATAAAAATGTACCCCTTTACATTTTCACACTTGTTTGGGCCCTCCCTATTAAGATTTGGCTTATTTACATTAATTGGTCCTATTTTTCATCCAAAAGCCTAATTAAATGCATTTTTCTAAGGATAATCCAAACATTTAACAAATAAAAAATCATAATTTATTTATTTTTGTTGTGTTCCAGATATAGGGATTTGGGACTCATACGCCCCTTTGGGCATATGGGTCCCACCTAGGTCTTGGGGCCTGATGTCAAATGTTACATTAAACAAAGCACTTCTCAAAATCTATGTCCTGGGTTTAAGCCTCTGAGACTCATACACCCAACCTAGCATATGAGTCCTAATTTAACTTGGCAGGATTTTATTATCCTTAGATTCAAATTATGAATGTCAGCTTGTAGTGTTGTAATTTTGGGAAATTAGGCATAAACAAGTATAAATACAAGGCCATTTCACTAAGTTTCTCCTAAGAAATTTTATGAAGCAACCTAACAAGCTAACAATTTTGAGTCAAGCATCATAAGATTTCACAAGAGAATTATAGAGTATTCAAGAGCATTCAAGAAGGAATTTAAGGTTAGATTTGTAGTAGATTATTGCAACAATCAAGATCCATTTCATCATGTCAAAGATTTAGTGCATCATGTGTGATTGTGAGCTAACATGTTGATGTAGCATTTGTGATCCAAGTTCAAGCATTCAAATCCATATCAAGTTTCATGATCAAGATCTACATCCATTGAGGCCAATTCATACAAGTTGTAGATCTACACTCCTAGGATTTAACAAGGTTTGGTGAGTTGTTACATTCATTTGTTTTTTCATCATTCCTTCATGTTATTTCAATTCATTTCAAATTTTAATTACTCAAATAGGGTTTGACCAAGGAAAACCCCAATTCACCTAACAAACAATTTTTTTTCTCTCTCTTGTGATGTGCATTTTGTAGATTTATGTGAGCACGACTCATTCGCCCAACCTGGCAATTTAGTTCTTGATATAGCCTTTTGACAACATTCAATAGTGTTGGATCTAGGTTTGGAAGATTCAGAAAGATCCTCAAAAAAACTTGTAGCAGAACTCATACACCCAACCTGGTGTATTATTCCCAAGGAAATATTTTATCACCAGTCGGCCAATCCTAATTTGCTTTCAGAGAATTCTCGATTCTGCCCAGAAAACCCTAGATTGGGACTCATACGCCCAACCTGGCATATTAGTCCTAGTGCAAACCCTAATAGTATTTTTTAGAGTTTACAGACCTTGTTTGGAAATCTTCTTTCCTCCAAGTACTTTTCTATTTCCATTCAGTTATTAGTTTGATTCCATGCTTTTAAATTTCTAGGTTTCATAGTGAGTTTGCATATTTTTTTGCATTTCTCCTTTGAAGCTTCATTTAATGGTGAGACCCTATCCAATCACATTAGGAACCCATTAGATTCCTCAACTAAGTTGATTCACCTAAGGGTTGATAGTCACGTGGTTGAGGGATCTAGTTTCCTAATGAAATGAGAGGAAGAATAGAGGGTTAGCATCCATTCATTATGGATCTCCCTCTATTTTTCTATATGTTTCAAGTTAAATAATTTATGATTCTAAAATGGATCAAAAGATGTATTGGCTGAAGCTTTACCTATTTGTAACTCTTTCTTTCATTTACCCATTATGAGAAGATCATCTTCAATCTTAATAGCCATAGGAAAATAATTTTTTAAGTTTTCAACCCTTTCTCTTCTCAAATGAAAACTAATATTAGGGGATTGATAATTAATGAAGAAGATTTTATAATTTTTTTATAATCCTTTTAGTTGGTTATATCTTATTTATTATTTTACAGAACATAGCTGTGAATTATCTCATGGGATCATGTATTTACTTCTTCAAGTCAGTCAATTCATCCATTAAAGAATTCTCATCTTTAGCACTCTTTAAATGAGTTTCAAATTTTGGTTTAAATAAAATCCCATAAATATATGAAATATTAAGAAAATGATAAAACCATTCTTCAATAATGTTATCCAAAGTTTCCACAAATAATCTAACCACTACATTTTCATTTTGAACTACCAAAATAATGTATGTAGCAAATAAACCATTAATATGTTCAACTATAGAGATCATCCCATATCCTTTTAATTTTTTGGTAAGTTCTTAGATCCATGAGGAAGATCTTGAATTTGATTTCTTAGAGCCAAAGGATGAATGGTTGTACCCAGGGGACTACATTTTTTGCAAAGGAATGTATTGAAAGTTAGTAACAAGAGGTAAAATAAGTACCATGTAAAATGAGCTCCTAAAAAGTAGTAGTATTAGCTCTGTCAAGAGAAGGTGTTCTACTTGTTTATTTAATCCTTTTGCATTTTCTAGGGAATGTAGAGAATTTTACTCTTTTCAAGTCTTTAAAAACATGATATGCAATTCCTTTAGTATGGTCTCCTCTTATGTAGCATTTGGTAGCTATTTTATTACACCTTATATTTTTTTCTTTCTATATATTGTCTAATTTCCATTGCAAGTGAGATTCTTTCAACTTTTTAAAGAGAAAGAGAAAAGCACTAACACTTTGATGTCCAGTAGATTCACCAAAAATCTATTGGTAAACGAATTTATCATTATAATAATTTTCTATAAAATGATTTGACTTGCCCAACGGGAAGTAATAATGTTTGCAATAGTTGGATAGATTGTTATTGGTTGACAATCTAATCTATGTTTGAGAGGGGTAGCTCCCTCATAAGATATGTTTAGTTTTTAAAAGGGGTATTATTGTAACCAAAAAGAAGGAATGAATTTTAAGAAAAAATAATGAACGAGGGAAAATCCCCCAAAAATATAATTTGAAACGAAGAACAAAGCCTCAAATGAAACACTGATACCGTAAAAAAATTATATAAATTTGAACAAATACCCAACATATATAACTTTATCATAAGAAAGAGAATATCAGAGTAGATTATTAAATACCATATTTTACCTTAAATATTTTTATTTTAATTTAAAAAATAGAAATGAAACCCGTAGGAATATAAATAATCTCCACACATGTAGCTACAATTGAAAGTAATAAAAATGTAGAGCATAAAAGAACCAGTGATCCAAAGTTCATTTGAATCCTTATTACTCCAAAAATATTTGAGAACCCAAATTCTATTCAATAAGTTTCTTTACAATGCTTGTGAGGATATTTCTCAAGAAGAAGAAGAATAAGAAAGGAGGCAGGGACAAACCTTTTCCAAAGAAAATACTAGAAGCTAGTGGAAAAATAAGAAGAGAGGGTTCTTCTTAAGATCTCTTTACATATATAATCATACAAAGTATAATCAATCTTTGAGAACAACTGATTCTTGAAATAAACCTTATTCATATTTTTCGTTTCTTTGAATAAATTTATTTTTTAATTTATTCCAAAGTAGTAATAAAATTTACTTTATAAATATAAAGGTAAATATAAACAATATTATAATGTCATGCCTTCATCTTTATTCTAGCTAGGGACATTGTCTTTATCTTTTTCTTAAATGTTGAATTGTGTAGTAGAAAGTTTTTCTTTGTATTCTTTAATTTTTTTAAAATTGGAGGTAAATTGTTGACATTAGGAATATACACATTTCTTAACTTTGATTTCTATATCAGCATCTCTTCATTTATTTCATCCAATTTCTTGTCCAACCTAGAAACTTCTTTCTTGAAAGTGATCAATTTTTTGATGCACTTTACAAATTTTATTGCATTACAATAAAAGGTGTATTTGTTACATATTTCCTTTGATATAATACCTTTCAAGGATTTCTTAATAGAATCAAAATCTAAAAAAATAGCCTCATCATCCTTTAGGATATCAACATCAAAAGATAAGAAGTTAATTCTAATGGAAATAGCACAAAATCATAGACTTTCATCAATATTTTGAATTTTAAAATGGATTATCTGAAGACTACTATTTTAAATTCAATACTCTTTGAACAATATGATAATAATTTTCTTTTGAGTCATTGAAAACATGGTCATTGATCAAAATATTCACATTTATTTTTCATAATCTCATGAACTATTTTTAATAGTAATATATATAAACCATCTTCCTTCCTTGTAGCTTGATATCAAATGTCAATTTCCAATTTTTTATTTTGAATTTTCTCATACAACTTCATAGCTTCCTCAATATATAAAAAGATATTAAAATTTTATACCCAATTTTCTATTACTCTTTCATAAGTCTAATTTATTGACATTTTCAATGATATCTAAGCTTATCCCATCAAGAGGCACATTGGATGAAGTTGATGATAAAGAATCAAGTGGCTACATAGAAATATCAATAATAGATTTGATATATTAAGTAAAATAATTTCAGCATTCTTCTAATTTTTATTTGGATTATCTTTCCTTCTCTATCATTTTAATCAATTTGTAACTAATACCTAGGCATTATGAATATCTCCCTCGTGTAGATGGGCCTAGTTCAACATTAGTAATACTAAAATATAATTCTGCAATATCTTCTTTATTTGTCTTAAATATAGGTTCATAAATTTCCAAAAAATGATTACTAGATGAATCAGACATTAATTGAGTTGTAAATCAATTGAGAATTTGTATGAACCTTATTTGGTTGAGGGGTAGCTCTTAGAAATCTAGATGCTGCATCAAAATTTGGATCATCTACCTATAGTGTATGAAAAATAAAACATATAGAAAGTATATAAATTTTTAAGGTCAGTTATTCACACTACATTAGGATGAATCGTTATAACTAAGAATTGTTCAAGCTATCATATAATGTAAAAAACATTTTAAATTCAACATAAATTATTTTATTATAAGACTAACCATTAAACTATTAAAAATGGTGAAAACATTTTTTTAGAGAAATTACTACAATCAAAGTTTGAAAGAAACAAAAATTACAAGTTTTGATGATGATATTGTAAGTTACAAAGAGTCTCAATTTTTAACTATAGTTCCTAGCAAAAATGTCCTCGGGACACGTTGTTGTCTAGTATACAGATGGTACAAAAGTATGTAAAATGCACATAATGTTATCCTACACACAACAATAGAAATTCTAAATTTAAAACAACATAGGGAATGCTAAAATAACAAAAATGACAGCTTAATTAATCTATTGAAATAAATTTAAATAAAGAGAAGATTTTTGAAAGATAAAACCAAAATTTTCACATTTTCTCCCTTGATGCAAAACCTATAATCACATACACAAGAAAATAATTTTATTTTTTTTGATGCTTAAGGGATTGCCTCAGTAACACCCTCATTTTGATATTTCTACCTCTATAGAAGCTAGGATATTTGATATATAAGTTAAAAAAAATGTGAAATATGCATTGACAATTGATATGAAAAAGATACAAGTAGATTAATAAAAAGATATTAAAATCTAATGCATTCAATTTCTAATGTGAGAGGAAATATAAAATGAAATCCAAGAGCAAGGTCACCTCAAGGCTCCAATGGATATTAAAATATAGTAACATGTGATATGAATAGCTTGTTGTACCTTCAATGGTAGACAATTATATTGCTACTTAAAAGAGTTTATTTCACCAAAAATATGTGTGAGAGAGAATCTGAGAGTGATAGAATGAAAAATCCCCTTGAATTCCATGCAAATCAGGTCAAGTTTATTTTTTTTCAACGTGACTACATGTAGGGCCATTATAGGCGAAAAAGTCATGGGAATGTAATGCACCAACAACCACTAGAATCATGAATTTTCATAGGAAACTAACACACCAAATAGACGTCCACATTAAATGCTCTCATCTAGAAAGATTCAAAAATATAAGATGAGGAACAACAAGAAATTAGAATAAATGCATAATTCAGGTGTTAATATTTTGAAATTAAACCATTTATATTAAAAGGATAAAGGGAAGGTTCCATTTAGTGTCAAATTGCAAGAGTAATACATTTCCCCCCAACTTTAGCAAGCATATGGATTATACCAATAAATGCATGCTAAAGTAGAAATTAATAATTACATATGTTATTAGAGGATATCGTAGAGGATGCATAATATTCCATCTAGGCTAATCATGCTTCTAGGAAGAAGACCTACACAACATCCAAGATATCCTATGTGAAAGAAATACTAATTTTACCAAAATTAATAAAATATACATGTTAATTAGGAAATTACATCATACACAAGAGGAACACAAGACAAAAAATAAAAAACAACACTAAAAAAGAGATAAATAGAAGGAAGAGATAATATGAAGAGCAAGACATAAATGATTTAAAAAGTATGGCTAGGAAGAAATGGTTTTGATTGACCATGGTTACTACAAGTTGCATTGTAGGATAACCACGAAAAGGGGGTAGGAAATATGAGGGCCCACAATATTGCAAGTTATATTGTGCTAGGTGGCTCATATGCTACCAAGTTGCAAGTGAAGTATGGTTATTTTTGGTGCTTTAAAATTAAAGAAATTAGGTTGAACATGTTATGGGAGCCCCCTTAAAATAATTTCATGATGTGAAAAATTCAAGTTATTTTAAGGAGATAAAAATAAAATATGATCAATAAGGAGGTATCATTATGGATATTATATCATGAAACATGTAACATTGTGTGCATGAAATGACAACACATAAGATAGGGATATCACATGAGAAATGCATCACCCAAGTAAACACATTGAGGGATCCAAAAGCCCGAGGTTAGTATGAATGTATGATAATTATGTACATAATTTGAAAAGTTAAGTAAAAATTCCTCATTCTATAGGTGTAGAGAAACTATGAATACAATGGATGAAAGATACATGAAAATAAATATTTTTTTGGATCAACATGCAAATGGCCTAAATGCCTCAACACTTTCCATTGTCCCCAATTTTTTTTAAAAAAAATACAAAATATAGAAGAATGATTAAATAAATAGAAGAATTGAGAAAAAAATCATCTCGCATGTATCCATGTACCTACAAGGGTATCATGGGTACTCTAGATCTAATATTAACAAACAATAATAGACAAGAAAGGGAATATAGAACACTCAATCAAAAAATTCTAATATAGATATAAGAAAAGTGTTGCTCTAAGGTCCATCCTTAAAAATCATTATTCTCCAAATCTTCATCATAAGGGGATGGAGGTCAAGCATGTAGAGGGATGAATATTAAAGAAGAAATAGGAATTTTATTGCAAAAACATCTAAATAAGTAGCTGCAAGTAAAATAATTTCTTGAACATTATGTTGAGTGAGTCTCAATGATCTTGTAAAAATTGAGGACACCATTAGAATTTCAAAGAAGGATTCAAACATATACTCCTCACAAGGAGAGGCTAGTTAATCACTATCAGAATATGTAACAAGAGGACTGTCACTAATAATGTCAGATAAAAATAGTGACATGCATATGTAAGGAAAGTTGAGTGTGGAAACACCTTCCCAATGCCAAT
Organism: Sequoia sempervirens; assembly: GCA_007258455.2. Taxonomy (NCBI): domain Eukaryota; kingdom Viridiplantae; phylum Streptophyta; class Pinopsida; order Cupressales; family Cupressaceae; genus Sequoia; species Sequoia sempervirens. The sequence goes on along the minus strand of VDFB02101245.1, from coordinate 13,079 downwards.
TCTTAAAAGATAAATATAGATATGGCACCTAATTTCAAGTTATAGTTCATTAAGATGCACATTTACAAGTAACATAATAGATAATTAAAAAACACACACACATAATTGAACACCAGTTTTACATGGGAAAACCCTTACGGGAGAAAAACCCACACACCAAGCAAGATCACTTTGTATTATAGTAAAATAAAATTTACATACAAAGTCACATAACTATGCTTCCAACCTTGCTTCAGTTCAATTCAAACAATTGACTCACATTCAATGTTATAGAATGTATAATGTCTACACAACATTTGTTCTACATTCCAAAAGCCACCAAGGAACTGTTTGATTCGAATTCCCTGAGAAACTGGAGTAAATGGTCTAACTGTTTACCAAATCAGACCATCGAAGAGACTCTGTTCAATCTCTATTCGAATTCACTGAGTCACTTCGACAATTTCACCGTACGCCAAAGCATCCAGTCACCCATCCTCCATCAGCTTCAACCAATCCCCACTCTCCCGCTTAGCATGGCCGGGTCCCACCAAGGCACCTGCGAGCTAGTTGGTTACATAGCTCTATGCATATTGCCATTTTGATGAGACAAACCATCATCTCCCATCGAAACAAGGATGTCACTTCGATGAAGGTAATACCACTTCACGTGGTCTCCACTACAGCTCATAGGCCTATCGAAGAGACTGTCATCAAAGTATCATTGAACTCATGAAGTTCCACCAACTAGAGTCACCATCCTTCCATCAGCATGTCGAGGAGATATGACTCAATGTCCTGGTGAAACAACAAAGTTACACCGATACACTCTCATTAGAGTTTCGAGGAGACATTAAGAAAACTCCCTTCGACATGATTAACTCTTGTTGACAAAGCATACACCACACCAAAACATGAAGTGCTAATGGTTCATCGAAAAGACTATGAATAAGGTCTCATTGACAAAGGAGAGTCAGCTTGATAGAATCAAATAGATGTTATGCTGAGAAGAAATAACACAAGACACTGCTAACAGGATATCAAGCCAGTAATTTGAGGCATGATTTCCAACATGCTCCCACTTGATGAAGACTTACTAGCTTCTTCCAAGGCTCAAGATTACTGAAAGTGATAGGCCCCAAGGCCCATCGAGTTGGAACACCACCTATACTTGTCTATACTCACATGTTTAGTCAATGCATCCACAACATTTTCTAGATTAACCTTTCCATCCTCCACCATATCACAAATGAAATGATACTGAACATCAATGTGCTTCATCTTGGCATGGAAATTTGGATTTCTCACCAAACAAATAGTACTCCAATTGTCACAATGAATAGTGATCTACCTTGCATTAAACCCAATATCATAACACAAACATCTAAGCCAAACAGCTTCCTTGCAAGCATGTGTTGCTACCATGTACTCCGCCTCAGTAGTAGATAAAGCGATTACAACTTGTTGCTTGCTCATTCAACTAATTGCACCACCATGTAATGTGAAGATGTATCTACTGGTGGATCTTTTGTTGTCAATGTACACTACCCAATCAGAATCCACATATCCACAAATGCTAACAAATTTATGTGAGCCAACCAAGTTACCATGATAACATAAAGCATACTTAGAGGTACCCTTCAAATACCTGAAAACTCTTTTCACAACATCCTAATGTGATCTTCCTAGATTAGCCATAAACCTACTAAGTACTCCCGCTGCTTGGGCAATGTCTAACCTTGTACAAACTATTGTGTACATTAAACTTCCAATTGCACTCACATAAGGTACCCTGGTCATGTCCTCCATCTTAGTAGGAGATTTGGACAATCTTCAACAAAGTTTCATTCCCTACAACATTGGGACAAATAACTGCTTGCAATCTGCCATATTAAATATCTTAAGGACAACATTGATATACTACTCTGTTGAGCCATAACTTTCTATTTCCTCTATTCCTTCTGATTTCCATCCCTAGAATATACCTAGCTACACCTAAATCTTTCATTTCAAACTATGCTAACAACTGATATTTTAAATCAGAAATCATACCCTTACCATTCCCAAAGAATAACATGTCATCCACATACAGGGCTATAATAAGAAACTGGCCATTTTCAGATTTAAAATACACACAATGATCTAATTTTGATCTTACAAATCATACACAGCTGTAAGAGACAATAGAAATATGATAGATGTCAGCTTGACTATAGGAGAACATATTTCTCCATAATAAATTCCCTCTACTTAGGAATATCCTTTCGTGACCAACCTAGCTTTATACTTCTTCACATCGCCATCTAGACTAATTTTCTTTTTAAATACCAATTTATAACAATAGGTTTTCAACTTTCTGGTAAAGGTACCAAATCCCAGGTTTAATTCTTTTCCAATGATTCCATTTCTTCATTCATGGTCTCCAACCAAGAATCTGAATCAAACATTTTAATTGCCTCTTTCACAGTCCTAGGCTCATCAGTGCTAGTAATCAAAGCATAGGAACAACTATAATCCAACATGGAATATCCATACCTTTTAAGTTGTTGCTTCTCCCGTGTAGACCTCCTCACAGGTTGAGAATGAGGTTGTGGTTCTTCCTCCTATTCAAAACTCTTAGAACTACTAGAGTTGTCCTCAGATTCAAGTACACATGGAGTTCGTAGTTCCTCTTTTTTGGAGTTAGAGGAATTTCAACTACATTTTTGTTCTTGTCTTCTTTCATCTCTGACTATAGATCCACTATATAAGGTTTCAGCTCACTAAATATTACACTTCTATTGTACAACACCTTCTTAGTAATAGGATTCTAAAGCTTGTATCCTTTCACACCAAGCCCATAGCCAATGAAGATACATTTAATAGCCTATTTTTCCAATTTAGATATTTTCTCATTAGGCACATAAGCATATGCCTTAGGCCAAAGACTCGAATATGTCTCAAAGAGGGCTTCTTACTAGAACATGATTCCATAGGCATTTTTTCTACAAGAACTGAAGAGGGAGATCAAATTACCAAGTAACATGTTGTAGCCATTGCCTCAGCCTTGAACTTTTACTCCAAACCAACACTACTCAGCATACTTCTCGCCCTTTCCATCAACATCTTGTTTAACCTTTCAACAACTCCATTTTGCTATGGAGTGTAAGGTGTGATTTTATTCCTTTTAATTCCACGGTATTTACAATACCTTTTTAAATCTACAAAACAAAATTCACCACCATTATTCATCCTCAAGCATTTAATTTTCCTTCCACTCTGATTTTCTACCAAGTTTTTAAACTCCTTAAACTGACTGAACACTTCTGATTTACTTTTTAGAAAATACATAAATGCCCTTCTCGAATAATCATCTATAAATGAAACATAATATTTAGACTTCGATAATGAAGGAACATTCAATGGACCAAATACATCAGAGTGAACATAATCCAATATGCCAGAAGATTTATTAGGACTAGAGTAAAAGGAAACATGGTGTTGCTTTCCATAAATGCAACGTTCGCAAAAATTGAACTCAAGGTTACAATCATCAAGCCCTTTAACCAGATTTTTATTCTTCAAGGTTTTCAATCCCTTTTCTCCTATGTGATTGAGTCTATGATGCCACAACATGGTTTTCTCTACTGGGAGTTTCACCTCCAAAGAGTTTGCACCCAGAGGAACAACATTCTCCTTCCCTACCCGAGTAGTTTTATTTGACTTTGCAGAGACATTGTTACATTAAACAACACATGCATCCAACTTGTACAAAGTGCCAATATGTGTACCCTTGGCCAACACTAATGAGCCTCTAGTCATTTTTCAGCCACTATTCGAGAATGAAACTGCATGCCAACATCATTCAGGTTACTAACAAAAAGAAAATTTTGATCCTAGTATGTGCATTATGCCATCAATTCCTTTGATTCTTCCCTCAAAAAATTAAATTTTGACTCTTCCACGACCAACAATTTCAAGAGATGAGTCACTTGACAGATACACCTTTCCACCAACATACTTTTCATACTTTGTGAACCAATCTCTAAGATATGTCATGTGAAAAGATGCACCTAAGTCAATCAGTCAGACATCATTTGATGTCTGGGTCGCCAAGGTAGCAATGAAGGAATCCACATCACTCTAAGAAGAATCATTATCCGAAGAGTTGTTGTTGTTGTTCTTCCTTTTCTCCTCTTTGCAATCCTTTCAAATATATCTAGTATGCCCATAATTCCAGCATTTCACCTTGGACTTCTTGCCTAGAGACTTTGATGTCCCTTCGGACTTGGATTTAGACTTCTTATCTTTCTTCTTGCTTTTGTTATTTGACCTGCCTCGAACAACAAGAGCCTCCTTGGCCATCTCAGAAGATTTCCTTTGCATTTCTTCTAACAACAACGAAGCAACCACATCTTCCATCTTGAAAGTGGTTGTTTTATCTAATAGCCATTACCGTGATGGTCCAACGGTTAGGAAAGGAACACAAAAAGGCTATAGTGATCCTCATCATCAATATTTATGCCTACACTGAGCAACAATCATATTAAATGAATTCAAATGGTCGACTATAGATGCACCTTCTTCCATCTTCAAGGAGTACAACTTATTCCTTAGGAATAAATTATTCACTAGATAATTTTCTTGATAAATTTCACCAAGTTTCTTCCATAATGAAGATGCATTCTTCTCCTCATGGATGTTTAGGAGAATAAAATCTGCCAAAAGAGTCTTATCAACCCTAGATTTCCTTTTTGTGAGGTCCCAATCTTCTTGTTTCATGCTTGATGGTTGAAGTTCCAAAATAGCAATCCGTAGATATTCATCTACCAATGTGTCTTCCATTTTAGTTTCACAACTCAAAATTGCCACCATTGAACTTTTTAATTTCTACTCTTCTTGATGTGCTTTGCCATCCTCAAATCTGCTATCTAGACAATTGACTCATTTGTAAGTCTCCCATTGCATCTAGCACAAAACCTATCCTACCGACAAGGATAACACAACAAGCTAGGCTCTGATACCACTTGTAAGGAAAGTTGAGTGCGGAAACGCTTTCCAAATTCCAATTCTTAGAAGAGAAATGCAGATATGATGCCAAATTTCAAGTTATAGTTCATTACGATGCACATTTACAAGTAACAGAATAGATAATTAAATCAACACACACACATAATTGAACACCAGTTTTACATGGGAAAACACTTACATGAGAAAAACCCACACACCAAGCAAGATCACTTTGTATTACAGTAAAAGAGCATTTACATACAAAGTCATAGAACTGTGCTTTTAGGCATTAATTCATAGTATTAATCTTAGCAACATAACATTTCCCTAATTAACCTTGCTTTAGTTCAATATGAATAATTGACTCACATTCAATGTTATAGAACGTACAATGTCTACACAAAATTTGTTCTACATTCCAAAAGCCACCAAGGAACTATTCGATTTGAATTCCCCGAACAACTACAGTAAATGTTCTAATTGTTTGCCATATTAGACCATTGAAGAGACTCTATTCAATCTCTCTTCGAATTCACTGAGTCACTTCAAAAATTTCACCATACACCAAAGCATCCATTCACCCATCCTCCATTAGCTTCAAATGATCCCTGCTCTCCTGCTTAGCATGGTCGGGTCCCACCAAGGCACCTATGGGCTAGCTGGTTACATAGCTCTACGCATATTTCCATTTCGATGAGAAAAACCATCATATCCCATTGAAACAAGGATGTCACTCCGATGAAGGTAATACTACTTCACGTGGGTCTCCACTGCATCCCATAGGCCTATCGAAGATAATGTCTTCAAAGTCTCAGCAGACTTGTGAATTCCCACCAACTAGAGTCACCAACCTTCCATCGGCATGTCAAGGAGACATGTCTCAATGTCCTAGTGAAACAACAAAGTCGCGCTAATACACTCTCATTAGAGTTTTGAGGAGACATTACGAAAAATACCTTCAAAGTGATTAACTATTACCAAAAAATAATACACCATGCCAAAACATGAAGTTCTAATGGTTCATCAAAGAGACTATGAATAAGGTCTCGCCAACAAAGGAGAGTTAGCCTGATAGAATCAAATAGACGTTATGTTGAGAAGAAATAACACAAGACACTGCTAACAAGTTATCAAGCCAATAATTTGAGGCACGATTTCCAACAACATAGAATAAGCTTGCACTTTCTTTGTGAAAGAACTAATGAAGAGTAGTTCAGAGGAAACAAAGAAGGTGGGCTTGGTTTCTTATTTTTATGGGGTAGAGTCAGATAATTCTCAATTTTTCTTTTGGGTAATGGGTATGATATATTAATGTCAAGTGTGTTGGGATGGAGAATCTCTAGAAATAATTCATGGTGAGTGCATTGAAATGGTACTAGATTAGCAAGTGTGGTGTTGGATATGATAGATGTGTTTGGCATATCCAATGGCATGGAGAAAGGAGGAAAATTAGGAAGGTTTGGAATGAGTGGATGGTCCATCGAAGGAGCTAAGAAAAATTGCATGAATTTTTTTTTCAAAGAGCCTTAGGAGGTGGAGGAGGAATAATAGGATCCTAAGGTAATCACATCAGAGGGGGACACTCAGTAGTAAGCACCTCTATGGAATCCTTCTTACAAGTGAATACATGTCAATGATGCTTATGCCCACATGCAAGTTGGTTACGTTGATGATGTGGCCTAGGAACAATTGTAGAAGGTGGATCACTTCTCTAGTGTGAGGGGTATCTTTTGCTACAAATAGGAGAAATGATGTCATAGTAGGTGGGCGAAAGAGATGTAAAAGGGTGCATGTGGCATATCCCTACGTCATGGGTACAGCGAACACATTTCTATCATAGAAGAAGTTGGAGGAATAAGAGGAATCATTAGAGGGATGAGGGAATGAGTGATACACGAGAAGATTTATATCCATCGAGATACTTTTCTTTTGATTTTAGAGGATTAGGGAAAGGAACAACAAGACACAAAAAATAGAAGATTTGAGGGGATTATTTACCCAACATAGGTTTCTTCCCCTAGTTTTCAGTACTAACATGTGGGGGAATATGAACCACCATTGAAGGTTGGAAAACCTTCAGAGGAATGGTAGGTCTACCCAATGAATTTTGTTGTGGTTGGGTAATTGAGATGGTAGCAATCATAGGGGAAGAAGAAGGAGTTGAGGTGGACCTTGAATGACTTTCTTTGAATCCTTTTATATGTATTGTAAAGTCTCGCTAAGGTTGCAAGGGTCATAAATTAGTGGGCCAAAAATAGTTAAGATAAAATCCACCACAAGAGATGGGTAGCTTATATCCATTGTGTTGGATCATGTGCACTAGACCTTCATAAGGGAATTTGAGACATTTATGGAAAATAAAAGCTACTACTTTCATGAAAGTTAACCAAGGAATTCCTAACTTCACTAGAAATAGGTTAGATTTTAGAATAATGGAGAAAATTTTCTTCACACATTTAGGTCCTACATCTACCAACAAAGTAATGGAACCCAAAGTTGGTAAATAAATACCATCATGTGTGTGTATGGTGACATTAGAGTCATCAAACTTTTCTTGATAAAAAATATTAATAACAAGATTTTTCTTTGTAACTACATTGCATTTTCTTGCAGGATCAACAAGAACTCCATTGAGCATTTTCTCATTAAAATGAGTAGGAACATAAAGAGGGTCATCCTATATTCTAATTGGTACATCATTATCTAAGAATGCAATGGTAGGAGTAACAATGTCACTCACTTGTGCTGAGAAAGGGAAAGCATCGACTATGTTAATCATGTTTTTGAATTAATAATGAGTCATGGCATCCAAAATAAAACTATCAATAGTTATAAAATTAGAAGAATGTGAAGGGATGTGATTTGTATAGGTATATTTTTTTTGGTTGGGATTCACTACAAACTTATTTGCATTATCTTTTCACTCATGAATCTAGATAGATCCTAAGTTGATATGGTCTTGCACAAGGTGTTGAAGACACACACATTTTAGTGTCATGTCCAGGAACACAATAGAATTGACATAATACTTTAGGATCATAGGAAGCTAGAAGAGGTTGATTTTTTGGAAGAGGAGAAATAGGATGTAAAGTTATTAGATTATCTTTCAACATATTTTCTATGCTATTTAGGAACTGTAGTGAAAATATTAACAAGATGTGATGAAGAAACTATATTTGTACATTTTAAAAGAATTTATTTTTCTTATAACTCTAAGAAGAAGAAGCACCACCTTGGGTATCAGAGGAAGAGAATAAGGTAGAGCCCCCAAATTGATTCACTAACTATTGATAATCACACAAGGCTATGCAAAGGTGAGAAAATGAATTATATTTCATTAAGAGAATATTGTCACATAATTTTGGCTACAAGTTTCTAACAAATTTTTTTTGTACAACTAAATTGAGGAGTGCATACGAAATTTATGAAAATAAATATTGATATCGAATGATAAAATTATTCACCTTCTTAGCAAGTTTGTGCTTCTAATGGATGAGATCGGTGAAAGTGACCTATGGTCCAATGCTTGCTTGAAAGTGTTGGAGGAACTAGTTTATCAATTATTTAAAAGTTTGAATAGAATTATAAGGAAGAGAGAAAACCAATCCAATATGGTGTCTTTCAATGACCATTGGAATAGGTTTGCTAACAAAACAACTTGGAATAAGAAATCACTACTTAAAGTAGTGAAAATAGAGACATGAGTTTGAGGGTCTCCATTTTTGTTACTTTTTGAATCTCAACACCTCAAAGCCCATAGGTAGATGGGTAGTAATAATGGTTAATTAAATTAGGCTATGTCCATATTAAGGAGAAATTAGGGGTTGAGATGAAGTGTTAGTTAGTGTATCAAGTTGATTTTGCAATTGTCCAATGTTATGCATGAGTTAATTAAGAATGCGATCAATGGAATGTGTATGCATGATGGATGTTTGCATGGTGATGGATGAAAAGGTTCTAGAACCTATAGGTTGAGAAGTGCCAAGAGTTATTCCAAAGAAATTGGAAGAAAAACTAGCAGTGGGAGCAACTATTTTGGGCATAAGTGTTGTGGTCAACATGTGCATGGTAGGTAGTAGAATAAACATAGATATTTGTGTGATAATAACATTGTTGAAGATAAGAAACAAATATAGAAGCAAGATTAAAAAGAAAATCAAGAACACCTTCCACTTGTGAGAGCTGCAAAAGAATATTTTATATTTCCTCAAGTAGATCAATAATTATAAAATGAATACAAAAGGAAAAGAACTTGATTTATGTGCAAGGATAAGAAAACCCTAAGTGAGCTTAATAAATTAATAAAGTTTAATTAAAAAAATAATTACACCAACACCCCCTTTTAAAGTGAAAATTAAGGTAAATTAAAAATAATAAATGAAAAAGAAAAGATGGGTCTTGACAACTATGCCTAATGAGGTACCCAAGTACAAGTGAAGGAACTCTCAAAAATAGAGAAAAAGAGAAACCTCATGGGAAAAAACAATCTCCAAAAAAGAGACAAGCATAAAAGAAAACATGTAAAAATACAAAATGAAGGCCTCATGAAGGCCCCCCAAGGAAAATTTCTTTCACTCAAAGAATTGATCAAAATTGAAGATAACAAGGCAATGCTAAAGGTTTCATGAAAATTTCTACAACTTTCTCCTCTATAGGCATGTACTCCAAGGTAAGAAAACCATCCTAAATCAACTGCCAAATGAAGTACATGTGGATCTCAATGTGTTTGGTCCTCTAATGCTCCACTAGGTTGTGAGAAATATGAATGATGCTTTGATTGTCACACCTAAGAATAATGGTACTATTAGGGGAGAAATTAAACTCAATAAAAATTTGATGAAGCCATATAATCTCCTAGCTAGCTAAAAATATTGCTCAAGACTTATTCCAAAAGGAAGAATCCATATCTCATGGAAGAATCATACAATTTTCCATCTCCCATACAAGTTTTTGTTCTTTCGCTCAATGACATCATTCTATTGAGGGTGTATGGAATTGTAAGTTGATGTTGAAGACCATGCTCAATACAAAAGTCCAGGATGATAGAAAGAACATATTGCTTCTCCATGAATTCCTTGAAGATCTAGAAGGAATCAAAGACATCACTTTTGTACTTAAGAAAGTACACCCATGTACATTTAGAAAAGTCATCAATAAATGTGATCATATATTTTTCCCTTTAAAATAAAGGAGTTGGAACATGAAGTCACTACGTACCAACTCAAAAGGTGCCTTAGCACGTGGCTCTACCTATAGAAAGATAATCCTAGTTGTGTTTATTAGGGACACAACATCAAAAAAAATTATTTAAGAAAGAAATCTTAGGTATTCCTATCAATAATGCTTGAGTACTCATTTTCTATAAATACCTATAATTGACATGTCCAAAATACTCATGCCAAAGCTTACTCACTGAATCTACATGCACTACAAATGATGAACATAAAATAATGGAACTCTTAAAGCCATAAAATTTGTATAATCATGATGTATAATTAACACTCCTAATAGCCACAACAATATCAAGATCATGGAGTGTTGAACTAATCACTAGTGTTTCCCTTCAGATTTGAGACATGGACTAACCTCCTCCTTTTGATCCATTTATCTCTAATATTTGTATCAGGTGTTAACAGGTCGATCTTTTGACGAAATAAAAAACATGTTCCAACAAATGATATTAGATTCATGGTTGCGGGTTCAAATCCACTTAGGTGATGCTAAGGGGGAATTGTTGGACTGATCACCAATGTCTCCCTTCAGATTCAGGACATGGACCAATCGCCTCCCATGAATCTGTTTATCTTTAATGTTTGTATCAGGTGTTAACAAGTCAATCTTTTGGTGTATTGACAAACATGTTCCAACATGGAGGTCTTGAATAACAATATCATGTGGTGAAAATTCAAATGTATTTCTTGTCCTAGAGTGATAGATCTGATATACTAAAAGGTTGGTTGAAATATCAAGAATAACAAAACATCCTGAAGACAACCACCGTCAAGTGAGATAGGACCTAAACCTAAAATTAAAAGTTGAGTAGAATTCCCCATTGTAATATGCAAAGTGCCACAATTTGAAATAGAGGTGATAAAATTCTAGGTATGTATCATGTGGTGAGAAGCATTAGAATCAAGTATCCAAGTAGCTATTGAAGACAAGGCATTTACAAAAAAAACATAATCTTTGATTGTATACGAGGAATAAGACTAAGAGGCTAAAATGTTATGTCATTGCATGGCTTCCTCTAAAGGCTCTAATCTCTTCTAACATTTGATAATTATATGTCCTTCCTTACAATAAAAAATAAAAGGTTCACTTGATTTCTTCTTCATTGAAGATGATAAATAAACACAAAAGAAAAATCAAACATAAAATCAAGAACACCTTCCACCTATGAGAGATAAAAAAAAAGATTTACTATTTCCTCAAGTAAATAAATAATTACAAAATGAAAAAGATGAAAATACATTTCTTTATATGCAATAATAAGAAAACCCTAAAAAATCCCTAAGTGAGCTTAATAAAGTAATAAGTGTAATTAAATAAATAATTACACTAAAAACATTAGAATGTGATTTTTTTGTGTTTGTGACTACATAAGAATAGGATGGGATATTTTTGTGGATAATGTGCTGCAATCCTCTAAGAAATTTAATTGATTGAGGGTCTGACAAACATAGTTCAAATAGAATTGACAAGAGGGTTTGTTGTGGAAAGTGTATCAGTGTCTAAGAATGCTTGAAAGTTATGTAAGATTTAGTATAGAATACATGTATTTGTGTAAATAAAACCCTTAATGGAGGCTCATGATCAAATCCCCCATATGTAAAGGAGAAGATTGATACGGCTAGGATCAAGAGTGATTGTGGGTGGAGATTACGACATCCCAAAAGTAAATTGCTCTTTAGAAAATAATGAGTTGTTCTATAGGCATTAAAAATATTTTTTATTATTGCATGTGAAATGTGTAGAGTGCTTCTTCTTACCATGTTACAAGAAGAAATAGAATGGGTCGTAAAAATCATGTAAAATAGATTTACAACACTCAACATAATTGTTCTTCAAATTCCAAGATAATAAAGAATCATTTTAAGCTTTTGTGTTTTAGTATATATTTTATGTTTTTGAAAAGTGAAAAGGTTTTAAATGTATGAACTTCGACTACACCATAATCTAGATTATGAGAAATGAAACTTGCAAAAATTATATCAAATTTCAAGGTCAATTATTCACACATACATTAGGATGAATTGACAATCCTAAAAATTGTTTAGATTATCCTTTTTATAATACAAAAAAAAAAATCAAAATAAATTAGTATATTACAAGGCTAACCACTAAACTATTACAAACTAGTGAAAATAAAATCTTGCGGATAAATTATTACAATAAAATTTTGACAAATAAAAAGTATAAGTTCTAATGATGATCTTGTAAGTTGCAAAGAGCTTTATTTTATACTGTAGTGCCTAGCACAAACATTATCGACACATGTTGTCTAATATGGATATGGTACAAAAAGTATAGAATTTACATATAATGTTATTTGTATACACACAACAATAGAAATTTTGAATTTAAACAACATAAGGAATGCTAAAATATTAAAAATTATAACATAGTTAAAGTCTATTGAAAATAAATCTAAATAAAGAGAGAGTTTAGAAAGATAGAACTAAAATTTCCGATTTTTCTCTCTTGATGCAAAACTTGCAAACACATACACAATACAAAAAATGTTTTTTTTAGTTTTTTAGGGGATTGCCTTAGTCAAACCCCCATTTTGGTATTTCTACCTCCATGGTAGCTAGGATTCTTGATATTTAAGTTGAAAAATAATGAAAGATGCAATGAAAGTTTATATATGACAAAGATAAAAGTAGATTAATAAAAATACATTAACACATAATCCATTCAAGTTCTAAAGTGAGAGGAAATGTAGAATGAAAGCCAAGATCAAGGTCACCTTGAAGCTCCAATGAGTCCTCAAAATGACTTGTTGCTTCATGAATGTTGTGGAGATTAAAATATAATAACATGCACTTTGAATAACTTGATGTGACTTAAATGGTAGAAAATTATATTGCTGGTTCAAAGAGTTTCTTTCA
>VDFB02101244.1:0-11112 GCA_007258455.2 Sequoia sempervirens | reverse complement strand
GGAAAGGTTTGTGCCAGCTCATTGCTAAAAACAATCCTAATGAAACTTCCAATTATGAGGAGGTAAGCACTGATGATTTTCCAACTATTTTGTTTGTTAGTACGACTGATGAATGGATTCCAATATCACTTATTTTCTCACATATGGATAATGTCTAGAAAATTTGACATGTAAGGAGAAAAGGAAGATTAAGCTCAAGGTGGAATTTTTTTTCTTATGGGACAATGGTTTGTACAAAAGGAGCTTGGATGGAACTTTTCTGCATTGTGTTGACAAGGTACAATAGAGAAAGTTATTGGAATCTTTTCATAACTTAGCATGTGGTGGAAATTTTTCTACACCAGTTACAACTCACAATATTTTGCGAGCTAAGTATTATTGGACTACCTTGTTTCAAGATACGTATAATTGTGTGCACATATGCGAACTATGTTAGCAGATCATAGGAAATCCTAAGTTGGATGCTCTTCCACTCAAGCAAGTTGTCATTGAGGAGCCCTTTTAGCAATAGGGTGTTGACTTCATTAGCATTTTCAATCTACCTTCGAGTGTAGGACATGTTTATATTCTCACAACCATCGATTATTTCACCAAATGGGTGGAAGTTGTACTAGTGAAACATGCTACTTTAGAAGTAGTATGCAGATTCTTGAAGGAATCATTTATAGGTTTTGCGTGCCAAGAAAAATTGTAGCAAATAATGCTATTGAATTCTCATCAAGGGAGATTACAGAGTTTTGTTTTGAACAAGGAATCATGCTATCTCATTCATTAGATTATTACCCACAAGGTAATGATCAAGAAGAATCCAAGAATAAGAACCTGGTTACTATCATCCTTAAGTTAGTTGATGAGAATTAGAGGTCATGGAAAAAGGAATTGTATGATGCTTTGTGGCCTGAAAAAATTACCCCCAAGAGGGCGATAGGAATGTCACCATTTCAACTCCTATACAGGTTGAATGTAGAGATTTTGATCACATTGGAATTTCCCGCCCTCAAGCTAGCTAAGGCCATTGAAGATTAAACATTTGAAAACCTAGTTGAAAAGTGTATTATGTATCTCAACGAATTGGAAGAGAAGTGTATTCAAGTTGTGGACCGTATTAAGGAGCACCAAGACCAAGTGTGAAGGCTTTTCAATAAGAAGGAAAATTCAATAGATTTCCAAGTTGGAGATCAAGTTCTCTTGTGGGACAAGAGAAGAGAGCCAAAAGGCATGCATGGAAAATTTGATTCATTATGGAGAGGTTCGTTCAAGATTCTTCAACTTTGTGGTGAAAATAGCTTCTTTCTTGCATACAATGATGATACACCATTTTCACTTCCACATAGTGGGCAACATTTGAAACACTTCACTCAATGAGGTGAAAAATGATTTTTGTAAATATTTATGTATAGTCTTTGCATCTTTTTATTTTTGAGTGTTTTTGTTTTTGTTGCTTGAATTTATGCCCAATGGATGGATAAAGGCACTAAGAGATTGGAATTCTTCCCCCTTCGATCATTTCAAAGAATGACCAAAGGAAGCTCCCCAACTAGAGCCAACTATTATCCTTGAATACAACTGCACTTGATTCATGGCATAACCCCTATGAAACTTTTGTTTCGTATTCCCAAGAACTCTAAGCATGCAAAATGAGGCAAATCTCAATTTTTCCTTGTGCCTAGTCCCAATTCTTGGAATGTCTTATGAGCGATTACCTCTGTCAGTTCGTCAAAATTCATCTTTTTGCTCAAGTTGCAAAATTTAAGTTTGCAGGAGTTAGAATTTTTTTATACTTGCAAGGTCGGCGTTTTTCCTCGACCCTACAAGTCAAGATTGAAAAATAAACAATTACTTGCAATTTTGGGGTTTTTCCCCAACCTTGCAAGTTACATAATTTTTACTTGCACAATCGTTAAAAAATGTTGATTTTACAAGTTATGTCAAATCCAATTTGTAAGCGTGCCAAAAATACCCACTCCTACAATCTCGGTCCTCACACGTGCATTTAATGTTTTTAAATATCTTTTCAAACCAATTTTAAAGCTTTTTAATTCATTTTTCTTCCTCATTTGCATTTGTTTTTTGTCCCCTCATCTACTATGAACCTGCTTGAGGCATTCGAATTCCTTTGTGGGTATTTCTCGTGTTGGATTTTGATTTTCCTTGAGTTAAGCCTTCATTTTTCTTTGCGTATTTTTGTCTCTTTTTCATATTTCTATTTTTTTATTTATTGTTTATTAAATGTATTGTTTATTAAATGTTTAGGGTTCTCTGTTTTAATGGCATATCATTGTTTTAAATAGTGTTTAATTTTTGTTTAGATTCAATTCCTCTATGTATATATTGTTGAATGTTGTGTTGAGTTGCTGGTATGTGGTTGTCATTGATGTCAACACTATTAGCATTGTTGCATTAGAATTTGTATATGTTGAGGATATTGAGAAAATTGTAATAAGAAATGCTACAGGTTGTCAGTGGTGAAGTGAACTTCTTTATGTTAGTGTGATTAGTACGTTGTTTTTCAAAGGTTGTGGACTAAAGGGTTTCTTGTTGAGTATATCTAGTTTACCCATTTCAAGCTTCAAAGATCCACATGAAGATTTGATCAAGTTACGAAGATTTGTATTCTGGCAGTTTTTATGTTACTTCAATTTGTGTTCCTGAATGAAGATCATGTGATTCCAGTAAGTTCAGTTATTGTGGATGCTTCTCTGATGTTTCATGATGCTTGTGGATGTTTCTAGTTCATTCTCTATCTATGTTGCATGTCCACATTGATCATTGTGCTTGTGATTCGATATTTTCTCTTGCGTGTTCATGTTTTTCATGTTCTTGGCCGACAAGGTGTTGAAGCGTGATGTGGATTTTCAAGGAGTAATTAATTGAAGTGGTTCATGTTTGAGGATGTTATTTTTAGTCTTCACTATGTTGTGGCCAACCTTGGTTGATTCGCATGAATAATCTTTATTGATTTGGGCCAACTGTTTATATTCATTTTATTATTTCTTTGGAGCCGACTTATAGCGATGTAATTTCTTGTTGCAGATATATAAGTGCAATTGTTTTATCATTTGAAGGCATGTGTGTGTGAAGTGTAAGATTCACGTGTGTGAATAAAGTTCAAATCATTCGAAGGCAGAGCAAAGAGAGAAGATGAGTGAAGAAGAGGGAAGAAGAGTGAAGAAGTGTTCATGTGCTTAACTGAAACTGTAACCAGGCATTAGCATATGGTACTTTTATCAGTTCAAAGTCTGATGGATTTTATCAGAACCTTTCTGTAAGACAACGTGTCTTCCTTTGGGCAATAAGCCTATTTTTTATTCTAGTGAGCTCTAGGAAGTGTGCCTGAATGCATGTGCATTCGCTATTCATAATTCCTTATACTTTTAATAGGGTATAATCTTGTGGACTGACCTCCACCGTGGTTTTTCCCTTAACAAAGTTTCCACGTTAAAATATTGGTGTTATGTTTGATTCTGATGTGTTATTAATTTATGCTTTCATGATTAATGATCATATCTGAGAATAAGGTTAATAAGTTGAATAAGTTTGAAATTTGGTGACAATTAATTCACCCCCCTTCTCAGTTGTTTTCCCTTGAGTTTCCAACAATTGGTATCAGAGCTTGTGGTTCCTTGGAAGAATTTTAACAACTTGAGGTGATCCAGGATGGTAACTTATAAGAAGGATAGTCCTAGATTTGATGGAACAAATTATTTTTTATGGAAGACTCGAATGGAGTGCCATCTAAGATGCATGGTATCGACATAATAACCCAACCAAAATAACCTTTTGGACGTATCAACCCGCCAAAAATAACCTAAGGAAAATAACCTAGGGTCATAATAACCCATGGACGTATCAACCTTAAGGTCAAAATAACTCCATGGACGTAATAACCCATGGCTGGCTTTAGATCAAGCTAGTAAACTAGAAATAACATAAAATAAATTATAAACAATACATTTAAAATCATGCCAAGTATTTTTCAATAGTTGTACATGATTCTTGGCTTGAAAACTAATGCAATATTTCCACTCATTAATATTCTTATGACCAACAAAACAAGAACCACTTATACACAAGTACTTGTAGAATTAAAATGTCATGTTCCCCATCCTAGTCGCCATTACCGGCCGACGAGGTTAGCTTCCTATCATCCTCGTAGGCTGACAGAGCGTTCTTATGATCCTTTTGGTAGTTGCTCGTTGGTTAGTCTAGCCATAAAGTAGGTCAGTTTGGGCCTTCAATCTTCCGTGAGAGTCTTTTTCAGAGAACTTTCTATTTTAGAAAGTTAGGTCGACGGAAGTCATATTTTCGCTGTGGCACCGTGCGTTGATTTAGTCGATTCAATCTCGCTCAAGAATTGTATGATTTGATTCGAGAAATAAGGAGTAATTATCGAAAGTTATTAAATATTTAATAATTTGACTTTATTATAAAGTCACTTTATTGAAATATTAAAATATTTAATTATTTGGCTAAGTTATAAAGTATTTAATTATACTTTATATTATATTATTAAAATGTGATTTAATGAGTATTTAATGCTCATTAAAAAGGGACGCCAATAATTAAATAAATTCTCCTAAGTCCAAAGTGAAAATTAAATCATTAATTTAAATGATTATTTTAATGGAGAATTAGGTCGAACTTTTCAAAGAAGAATATATTGTTCTTCCCAAGGCAAAATCGAACTATGAAGTTTATTATTCAATTTTGTCTTCTGAGCATCTGAGCTTTGGAGTTTGCAAACCCTAGGGTTTCTGGCAAACATCGTTTCTGGAGAACGTAACCTCTTCAGAGATCAGGCATACTGAGTCTGTGAGATACCAGCTGAAGATTGCACTTGGTGATTTCATCCAGAAGTCACAAACTGAGCTTATCCATTCATTTTATCAGAGATTTACAGAGAACTTCATCTGGAAGTAAAGGCGAATCTATCAGAGATCATTCATTAGAGACTGGGGCACAAATTCCAAAGGCCGTACTTCATTAATTGCTGCTGTCAGGCCGTACCAGCAAGGCCGTACTTTTATTCTTCTGGAGCAACGCCTCATTTCATCAGCTTCTGGTGTTTGAATGTTGGGCGCCCTGGTCAACTGAGGGTTGTGCATCGATTTCTGAGCCTGGAGATTCTTTATTCATGTGGCCGTACCTTCCTCATATTGCTGCAGCCGCCACTTGAAGAAATCAGGTTTTTCTTATTAAAATAATTTGTATTTCCTTCATATTCAGTATCTGGCTATTGTAAATTGTCTGGAAGTGAAATATTATGAAGCGCCTAAGTTCTCTGAGCAAGATCTGAGTAATTTCATGTGTTTAGAATTTATTTAGATTTTTCTAGCATTTTCTCAGTAAAATCGCAATTTCCATTATTTGCCTGAAAACCTCAAAAATTACAAAAAAACGAAAACTTGCAAAACAAACAAAAATCCATCAGGGTTTCATTTTGAGAACCACCAGGGTTCTGACAGTGGTATCAGAGCACAGATCTCCTGCCATCCTGTGCTTTTTCAGTGATTATTCAGAATACAGTGCATTTCTGGGTTGCCTTTTATGAACCAAGACATTATTCAGTATACCAGAGGTGTAGGGACAGGCAAAGACGAAGACTGGACAGGTCCTCCGATTCCAGAAGGTCAGACAGTATCAGGAGTGCTTGGTTTTCACAGATCCAGTTCAGACGGTAGTGAAAACAGTGTTGCAACCCTAATGGCAGATCGTGAGACTTCCTCAGAGACTCGCAGGGATCCAGGGAAGGCACATGCAGAGGGTGACATTACTGATGAGGAGTTTAGACGGAGACACGACAACATGATGGATATGATGTCGCAGTTGATGGGTACTATTAGGCAGTGTACGCCCACACAGCCTCATTTCATACAGATTGGACAGACGAGCGGGACCACTCCAGTGGATCAGCCATTGGCATCAGCTCCTAGGCAGCCGTTACCGATCTATCAGGAGCGTAGGCCAGGCCAGCCTACTTTCTTACCCAGAGATACTCCACCTCAGACTCCAGGGGCAGAGCATCAGGTGCATCATCAGGACTTCCAGCCACAGAACGGCATGTCGGTGGCAGACTTGACGAGATTTCATGGCGAGTACATGTCTTTAGCGCCTGAGATCTGGCAGGCACTTACGTTTCATGAGTTTATAGATGTCTATAAACCCAGAGGAGGTAGATTTGATCGTAGACCCCCACAGCATCAGCAGCAGCAGCCACAGGTGAATAGAGATTTACAGTATGCTGTGAGCAAGATTACACTGCCGTATTTTGACGGGTCCGAAAAGACATCAGCTAGGTCATGGGTCCAGAAATTGGACAACTATCTGTCACTTAGACCTATGCAGGAGGATGAGGCAATTAAATTTGCCACTTTACATCTGGACGGAGTAGCGCATGATTGGTGGCACCACGGCATGTACACGTTAGGCCATCATGCGGTTAATACCTATCAGGAGTTCACGAGCCGATTGATAGAGAGATTTGATAGGAAGGATCCAGAGTTGTATTTCAGAGAGTTGGCTCAGCTCAGACAGACTGGCAGTCTGGAAGCATACATTGGCGAGTTTCAGAGAGTGGCAGTCATGGTGACTGGCATTTCAGAGAGGAGACTCATTATATTATTTGTTGAGGGTTTGACAGAACCCATGAGAGGTTGGGTCAAGGCTTTTGACCCTCCCACACTTCAGGAGGCCATGCGGAAGGCACGCAGCATGGAACTTGCCGCACCTCGCAGCAAGTTCAATTCAGGGTCCACTCCATACACGAGACCCAACAGGCCTTTCGATAGAAACAATGACAGAAATAGACCCTTTGACAGGAGGAAGGATCAACAGGATCCTAAGAGACAGAATGCACCCCCGTTTGACAGAGAAACTTTGAACGAATTACGTAAGAAGAAGTTGTGTTTTGGTGCAAGGCACCCTATGATGAAAAGCACATATGCCCACTTCGTCCGAAAGTCAAAAATAACCAAATGGAGTGGTATTATGAGGGCGAAGAGCAATCTGATCTGTCAGACCAGCAAGCTGATTCCGAGCCTTCAGATGATGAGAAGTCCGAAAATGAGAATGAACATGAAGGTGGAAGGAAGCTACAGGAAGCCCATCTGACTAGTCTTCAGAGAGATGGTTCATTTCGACTCCGTGGGCTCTTAGCAGGTCAGAAGGTGATTACTTTGTTGGATACGGGTGCGACACATAATTTTATTGGTGCACGTTTAGTGGAGAGACGTGGTATCCAGACAGAGGCTTTCGAGGGTATCCGAGTCAAGGTAGCTGACGGATACACTCTCAGGTGCGACAGAAAGATTACTGATCTGCCGATGAGATTGAACAACTATGAATTCAAGACTGAATTCTACGTTGTTAATATGGGTGATACAGATGTGGTACTAGGGATGGCATGGTTACATGATTTGGGTGAGTTCACGCTCAACCTACGGGACATGGAGATGAAATTTAAGGTTGACGGAAGACCACATGTCATCAAGGCAATACGGGACAGTAATCTTAGGATGGTTTCATTCAGGCGGATGGAGAGGCTCATTCGCCATGATATGGTTGACTGGGCGGCTGAGTGCATGTTGATGCCAGCCCAGCAGGAGCCGCAGAAGGGTGAGTACCACCCTGACATACAGATTCTGAGGACTAAACACTCCAAAGTGTTTAGTGATATTCCACCTGGTAGGCCTCCAGATAGAGGTACAGAGCACATTATTGAGTTGGAGGAGGGCGCAAAGCCCGTTATGATTACTCCCTACCGACATCCGAAACGACTCAAAGATGAGATAGAGAAGACCATTAATGAGTTGTTGGCTATGGGTCATATCAGACCTAGCAAATCCCCTTTTGCTTCATCGGTTGTATTGGTGAAGAAGAAGGATGGATCCCTTCGGATGTGCATCGATTACAGGCAGCTCAACAAAAGAACCATCAAGAATAGGTACCCCATTCCGCGCATTGATGAGCTGATAGATGAGTTGCATGGTGCAGTCTTCTTTACGAAGATTGATTTGAGATCAGGGTACCATCAGATATAGATGAGGGAGCAGGACATTGAGAAAACCGCTTTCCGGTGTCATTGCGGTCACTTCGAGTTCTTGGTTATGCCCTTCGGGTTAACCAATGCACCTGCCACCTTTCAGGCAACTATGAACAGGGTTTTCAGTGCTCAGTTGAGGAGATTTGTGTTAGTCTTCTTCGACGACATTTTGGTTTATAGCAGGTCATGGGAGGAGCATCTGGCTCATTTGGACACAGTCTTGGGTATCTTAGCAGATGAGTCTTTCTATGCTAAGGAATCCAAGTGCGAGCTTGGCATGGAGGAGTTGTTATATCTGGGGCACATCATCAGTGCCAAGGGAGTGAGTATGGACCCTGAAAAGGTCCGAGCTATTGTTGACTGGCCGGTACCTGAGAACCTTACGCAGCTAGAGGTTTCATTGGGTTGTGTGCATTCTCAGGAGATTTGTTAGCGGGTTCTCCGTCACGCCACACCCCTTACTGACTTGACGAAGAAGGGGGCTTTTCTTTGGTCACCACAAAGCAGAGATGCTTTGGATTGTGTTTAGCGTGACTAATCAGTCCCATATTAGTATCAGTTCCACTTTCTGGTCATTTGATTTATTCTGTGATGCTTCAGGAGAGGGCATTGGTGCCGTTTTGATGCAGGAGCGTCATCCGATTGCATTTGAGAGCAGGAAACTCAGGGGTCCTGAGAGATTTTATAGCATTTACGACAAGGAGATGTTAGCCATTATGCATGCATTGGCTAAGTTTAGGCAGTACTTGGTAGGCAGCAAATTCAGTGTTCGTATAGATCATAACAGCCTAAAACATTTCCTTGGACAGCGAGACTTGAACGAGAGGCAGCAGAAATGGGTCAGTAAACTGCAGTCATATGACTTCGACATTACTTTCATTAAGGGGAAGCAGAATATAGTAGCTGACGCCTTGTCTCGTAGACCCCAGTTGAATGCCTTAGCACAGATTACAGAGGATTGGAGGCATCGGATCATTGCAGAGTATGCTAAGAACCCATGGGCTTCTAGCATCGTTGACAGGACAGAGCAGGACGACAGGTATACAGTTGTAGATGACTTGATCATTTACAAGGGGCAGATTCTTTTGGTTCCTGACTCTGAGTTACGGACTACAGTTTTGAGAGCCTTTCACGACCTTCCTATGGCAGGCCATCCTGGATACTACAAGACTTACAAAATGGTTCGGGAACGGTTTACTTGGAAAGGGCTGAAAACTGATGTTTTGCAGTATGTCCGTGAGTGTTCTGTGTGCCAACAGAACAAGCAGGAGCACACTTATCCTGCTCGATTACTCCAGCCACTTCCGATACCTGACAGGAAGTGGGAGTGTTTATCTATGGACTTTATCACGGGTTTGCCGAAAGCCCAGGGGAAAGATTGCATTTATGTAGTGGTCGATCGGTTGACTAAGTACGCCCATTTTTTCCCGATTACGACTACTTTCACAGCATCGCAGACTGCAGAGTTGTTCTTCAGAGAGGTTTTCCGATTGCATGGATTGCCTCGGACGATAGTCAGTGATAGAGACAGCCGGTTCATGAGCAACTTTTGGCAGGAGTTGTTCCGACTTTGTGGGACCGAGCTGACACCGAGTACCAGCTACCATCCACAGACCGATGGACAGACAGAGATTGTCAATAAGTGGGTGGAAGGTTATTTGCGCAATTATATAGCTGGTCAGCAGAGGGCTTGGGTGAGATGGATTTACTTGTGCGAGTATTGTTATAACTCGACTCACCATATGACGATACAGATGACCCCCTTCATGGCTTTGTACGGGTATGAGGCGCCCAATCTTCTCGATTTGATTTTGAGCGATAGCAGAGTGCCGAGTGCAGGGGATATGATGCAGAGTCAGCAGATTATCTGAGGTCTCTTCGGGTATCAATATCCAAATAGCGCACGTAATCGATAAGCAAAGATAGCCGACAGAAGAGGGTTGAGCCGCTTCGAGGTGGGTGATATGGTGTACCTTGCGTTGTTCGCATCACAATTTGCTACTCAAGGAAGAGTAGCGAGAAATCCTAAACCTCGCTTACTATGGTCCATTTCCTCAGGTTGTCGCATCGAAAGTGGGCTTAGGTTGTTTATGAGTTGACCTACAAAATTCGATAGCAAGGTCCATAATGTATTTCACGTTTCTCGCCTGAAAAAGGCATTGGGTCAGCATGTTATACCCTCTCCAGTTTTGCCACCCCTTGATGATGAAGGGAAACTGATATTAGTACCTGAGGCCATCCTTGATATGAGAGAGAGACACCTTCGGAGGCGTGTGATCAGGGAATATCTGGTCAAGTGGAGAGATTTACCAGTTGAGGATGCTACATGGGAGTCAGAGGAGATTTTACAAAGATCCAGAAGTTGAGGATTTCGCGTTTCGCTGAGGACAAGCACTGGAGGGCTGACTGCCATGTCCCCATGCTAGTCAGCACAGCTGGTGACGAGGTTAGCCTATCATTTGATCCTCGTAGGCTGACAGGAGTGTTCAGAGGATCCCTTTTGGCAGTTGCTCAGTGTTGGTTAGCTCCAGTTTGCAGTGTGTCAGGTTTGGGCCTTTGCAGAATCTTCCAGAGAGTCTTTTCAGAGAACTTTCTATTTTTAGAAAGTTAGGTCAGACGGAAGCTGCTATTTCGGGCAGGGCACCTGGTGCAGTGATTTAGCTCAGATTCGACCCGGTTCAGTAATTGTTTGATTTGACGGAGAAATAAGGAGCAATTACTGAGTTATTAAATATTTAATAATTTGACTTTATTATAAAGTCACTTTATTGAAATATTAAAATATTTAATTATTTGGCTAAGTTATAAAGTATTTAATTATACTTTATATTATATTATTAAAATGTGATTTAATGAGTATTTAATGCTCATTAAAAAGGGACGCCAATAATTAAATAATTTCTCCTAAGTCCAAAGTGAAAATTTAATCATTAATTTAAATGATTATTTTAATGGAGAATTAGGTCGAACTTTTCAAAGAAGAATATATTGTTCTTCCCAAGGCAAAATCGAACTATCAAGTTTATTATTCAATTTTGTCTTCTGAGCATCTGAGCTTTGCAGTTTGCAAA
>VDFB02101242.1:0-26186 GCA_007258455.2 Sequoia sempervirens | reverse complement strand
TATCTGTTGTTGTGTAATAGAAGGCTTTCCATGTGATCTAGGAGATGTAGGTAGATTAGCAAGACAAAGGGAATATTCCCCAACTCCACTTTCCTTGAACTGCAGTTTCTTGTCAAAGCTTTTGGCTAATTGACTGATTTGTGTATCATGCTTAGGAGAAGTATTAGCAAGTGCTTCTCGATTATTTGGAACCAAAGTATCCTGATGAGCTTTGACATTGGCACAAGTTTGGGTGTTGGAATTATCAGCTGGTATAGTGATTTCCTGTCCATCATATGGAAACTTAAGACATTGATGGTAAGTGGACGGAACAGCTTGCATTTCATGGATCCAAGGATGACCCAACAAGATGTTGTATGCAAGATCTCGATCTAAAACTTGATAGAAGGTGTTTTTGATAACAGGTCCCACTCTGATTGGTAGCATGATTAAACCTTTAGATGTTCTCTCCTCATCATCATAGGCTTTTATAGTAATCTTCCTTCTAGGATCAATGGAGTTTTTCGCAAATCCTAATGCTTGGACTACCTTCAAGGTGCATATATTTAGACCAGCCCCTCCATCTATTAGAACACGTTTAACACGAAACTTATGGATCATAACCTCTAAGTATAATGATGAATTGTGGGGATGAGTCATGGAAACATCGTCTTTGTCTGAAAATGAGAGACACGTAGGTGAGGACAAATGTCCTACCATGGCTTGAAATCGGTTCACATCCAAATCCGTGGATACAGTCGTTCAAAAAGGGCTTTGTCTAAGATTTCCTTATGTGCAGGGGAGATTTTTAGGAGTTCTAAAATGGAGATTTGAGCCGGAGTCTTTCGAAGTTGGTTGACTAAGTCATATTGATGTTGAGGGGAAGTCTCAGTGGATTTTGAAGAGGTGCCTTTCAAGACAACTTTAGCTTGTGCTCTCGTTGTGACATTCACTTGTCCATTATCTACTTTTTCCTTGATTTTTATAACGTTGACTCGCTCATCATCTGTATAGAGGTGACGGATTACATTGTCATCAATTTGATTCACATTTTTGTTAGAAGACTCTCCCTTTTGATAATTTGGTAGAGGATTGCGAAATGCTTGGTGATCTTCATTGGATTTCTGTTGTCCTTCTACTGTGATAATGCCTTTGTCAATTAGATCTTGAATAGCATGTTTCAAAGCTTGACATTGGTTTGTACGATGACCTCTGCACCTATGATAGTCACAAAAATAAGCCTCATTCCATGATGGAGGTTTTACACTAGGTTCATAATTGCGTTATGGTGGTAACATAAGGACATTCTTTTCCATAACCTCTTTGAAGGCAGATTCCAAGGATTGTCCTAGTGGAGTGAAAGTTCTTCTATTGGAGAAGAATGGAAATCGTTGTGGGTTCGTGTTTGAGGTATTCCCTAAGGTGTTGTTATTTCCTCGATAGTTTTGGTTGTTGACAGTCCCTTGATTGTTGTTCGCTGAAGGGGGATGATTGTTTCCTAGATTCGCGACTGAATTGACATTGTTGTAATTATTGTTATGAGGAGTGTTTGGGGTGCTCAGAACAAATGGCCTAGTCGTGATATGATTTGCATCTACAACACCATCGTTTACAACGTTCTTGTTGCGGGTCCAAAATTTAGACTTGTCTTGATTGTTGTAATGGTTAGATGAGCTAGGGTTGTCCTTATCAAGTTTTATTGTCCCTCTTTTGACCAAAGCATTTTCGATAGTGATGGCATCCTCAATCAATTTCTCAAAGGAAGTTGGACAATGTAGATTTAAACGATAGCTCATTTCTGAGTTGAGGCTATTGATGAAAGTAACCATTTTCTCCTTTTCAGGAACATGTCGAGGGTACCTAGCGAACATTCTCCTCCATCTTTGAAGAAAGGTAGTGAAAGATTCACCGGGCTTTTGCGCAACTTTGCAAAGATCAATCATGGTGATTTGGTGTTGAATGTTGTAGGCGTATTGTGTTATGAACAAATTGATCAATTCCTCAAATGTTTGAATAGGAGGTGTAATCTTAGATAACCATTCCATAGAATTGACTCCAAGGCTTCGAGGAAATAATCGCAATAAATAAGTATCCTCATGGGCAAACTCCAATGTCATGTTTCGAAAATCTCTAACGTGGTCAATTGGGTCTGATTTCCCATTATAACGATCAAATTTGGGAATTTCACAGTGTTTAGGAAATGGAATCATGTTGAGACTTCTATCAAAAGGATAAGGACATATGTCATCCAAAGTGTATTTCTTGGTTGTGGTTCCCCCTCGTATTTCTTTGATTGTTCCTTGGATTTTTTTAAGCTCTTGTTCAAAGAGAGCGAATTTAGATGGGGATGGTTCTTCTTCTTTGCTTTTTAATTTCTCAGTATCAAAGTCTTTAGGCAATTTAGCTCCTTGATCTGCTAAGAAAAGAAAGTACTTTTCTTTGTCACGTTGTAGAATCTTTTCAAGAGCTTTAAGAAATTTTGGGTTCTGTTCCGCCTCTCTAAGTTGAAGTTCTTCCTCTTGGTCATCATCACTATCTACGGGAGTTTTGTTCATGTTTTTGTTCTTAAGCAATGAATTTTCCTCTCCATCAGCCATATTGTTGTCACTGAAAAGGGGATTGTGACTCACACTAAAAAGAGGACTATCACGTTCACCTTGTTCTTGAATGTTGTGGGTGGGAGTTTCTTGTTGAGATGTTTCTCCTAGCTTGTTGTGTTGAGATCTTGTAAAAATAGGCATATGTAAGAGATCCTCGGATAAGATCAAAGGTTACTGAAGGATTTGATTAGGACGCGTTGAATATTTAATTGAAGGTTGTGGTATATTCTCAAACTCAAGAGGTTGATCAAGATTGTGACGTTGAGATAATGCTAATCTTTGATAATAAGCTTGGGTAGCCAAAGGTTCTACAGCATAATCATCAGTGAATCTCCTAATGTAGTCTTGGTATCTATGGAGGAATGTACGATAATGGAGCAAGACGTCTCGACTCTTATACATGAATTCTCTGCGATCTAAAGTCCTTTTGTAACTTAAGTTTGTTTTGGGCTTCTTGATTCTATCAAAAACTGATTTCTTGGTGAACTTCGTTGATTTCCACTTTCTCAACATGGGAGTAAAATCTCAGAGATTCGGGTCTGTGTCTGAATTTTGACAGAAACCTAAAAGCGCTATTCTGTTTCCTAAATGCGCTATAGAAAAAGGTAAATGCGCTGGAGAAAGAGTCAAATGCGCTACAGAATACCTTATATGCGTAGAAACAGAGAGCATATGCGTAGCAGAATACCCTAAATGTGCTGAAACAGAACACAAATGCGCTAGAATAGAGTTTAAATGCACTGCAGTTTTTCTGAGATGCGCTAAAATAGTTTTCTAAGGACAGTTTTGACTAGTTTTCAGCTGAAATTTATCTTGTTGGTTTTTGGATGATCCTTTATCTGAATTAATGTTTTTGAAAGCACAGCAAACAATCTGATTTAAGTTGATTCATAACCAAACACAGAATAAGACAGGCACAACCTAGGTTAGGCCAGGACAATATCCGCTAGACTCCACGTGGGTTTCCCCAACCGCATATCAGTAGCGTGTGAATCTAGAAGCTTGGCTGCATGGGCTCCCCCTTACAGTGCACTCTCTTCTCAGGCCAACCAAGCTTCCAACCCCCATGAAACTCCCATGGCGAGCTGATCACCTCTACTATTGACTGCGAAAGTGTGGAAGGCTTCACACCGACCGGTGTTGGACTAGCAGATAGAAGGTTTTTGGCTTTCTAAATAATGGTATTTAGTTCGGGACCCCCGTTCGAGTGGCCATACATGGGGCAAGAGATTAATCACCACTAAGGTGGCACTCCAGCCTGAAGAGGTTAAGCTCAACAGGGTTTAAGGGAGTACAACTCCATCCGTATGACACATCCGCAGAAGCAACCTTAGGTTTTCCCTTAAGATTTACATTTATATACCGGTCGGGGGTAGCTTGGCCTTAGCTCCGTTGCTGGTTTGAGTTGTCCCTTAAGGTGAGTACTTTTTCCCTTAAGGAAGACCCAATTTCTAGAGTCAATAACTGTTTCTCTTGCACCCAGGATCGCACAAGTGCGCAAGGGGAGAGGATACTTCAATTATTGAGTCAGGGTTACATAGAGAAAAGTGGGTCTGGTTTTCTGATCACCTAGTTTGCACAGGGTGAGAGCATAATCACCTACCACTTTCAAGCACAGTCAATAAGAGTAAACAAGTTCATTTTATGTGCACCAAAATCAAAAGTGATTTACTCTAAGTGAAGATGTTGCTTCACAACAGACATGGGGTTCTTTTTAACTGCATGATAAAGGTGTGGTGGCTACCCTAGATTGATTTATTTTAAAACCCAGCAAAAAGAAATAAAAGAAATTCTGTCTGCAGAAGGAATCAGACTTAGAATCTCGGTTACAACTCAGATGTGAAGCTCTGTCCCCTAGATGCGCAGAAATAGGGACCAGATGCATAACTCTGTTACCTAAATGCACTAAAACAACATACAAATGCGCCGCTCTATTACCCAGATGCGCAAAAATAGAACCTAGATGCGCTATTCTAAATGCAAAAAAATAAATAAATAAATAAATTTTTTTGAAACATATAAAATGCGCTAACTTATTTCCTATATGCGCTAACTAAATTCCTATATGCACTGCAGAAAGTGACGTATGCGCTACTCTGTTTCCTAGATGTGCCGCAGAAATGCCCAGATGCACCAAAACAGTCTTCAGATGCGCCGAAATACCTGCAAAAATAAAATTTTCTGAATCTTCTCGATGCGCTGCCGAATGTCAGAAAACCTGTAAGCAAACCTGCAAGAAAGAAGTTCTAAAATAGGGGCATAGGCCCCACGGTGGGCGCCATTTAATGTGTGTATGAAAATATGATGCGTAAATGAATTTAAAATGAAGTATTCAAACACACCAATAAGACATTTAATAAAATAGAATATAAAAAGGAGTAAAGAAGTGCAAACTCTATTCTGCTTCCATTGTCGTCCTATTGTCCTCTATCTTTAGTGTTTTTGTCGATTCCAGCTTTGTGTTCTCAGATTTGTAGGCTAGGCTCAATAAACTGTCTTCCTAAAGAATGAGATTTGATATGATGTAGATGCAAGAGTAAGCTATGATGATGATTTGAGCTAAGAAACTTGAAATAAACATGATGCTATGATAAATGAACTCTAAATGACTTAAGTGCATGAATTCTAATTAATTTCCTATTATCAATGCTTGGATTCACACAGGTATTTATAGAGTTTTTCGAATGATTTTGATTGGCTGTCTTGATTAACGGTTGTGATAATTCCTGGCAGATCGAATGGTTGAAGAAAGATGAAATTGAAGAGAAGATAGAAGAAACCTAAAAACAAGATTTTTCTATTTTTTATGAAAGAGGAAAAAGAAGAGAAGATAAGAATAAAAGAAAGATTAAAAGCTGATAAATAAATGAATTTAAAAATTCAATTATTTATTTGTGGAGGACATTTAGCTTTTCTTAATTAAATAAAATATTTAATTAAGCTTTTAAAAGCAGAAGAAAGGTGGTGATAAGAAAAGAGCTTTAATCATGTTTTATTGAAAAAAAGCAGAATATCTCATAATTAAATAAAATATTTAATCATGATATGAGAAGATTTCACAATCAGGTTAAAATACCTAATTTTGATTTAGAAAGAAAGCATAAGATATTTTTAATTAAATAAGATCTATTTAATTAAATCACTTTTATGAAATTAATTAAATGAAACATTTAATTAATTAGAAGAAGAAAATTAAATAGAAGAAAAGGAGGTATTTAAATTTAATTAAATCAAAGATTTAATTTAAATTCAAACAAATGATAATTAATTTAAATAAATAGAATGTATTTAATTAATTAATTAAGTGGACATATGAAAATAATTAAATAAAATAAATTTATTTAATTACTTAAAGAAGAATAAGATGAATGAACAACAATTAAATTACTCAAATTTAATCATATGTGAGCCACCAACCTCTGTCCAGACCATTTTATGTGATACAAGAACCATAGCCTTAGCTCCATGTTTAGCCCAAGATTCGATCTATCATGCAACATATGTTGGTCTTTATGCTCTTTATACTTCTATTCCTTGCGATCTTACACTTTTAGGAGTGTCAGTTCCTCTAGTTTTTCTTTAAGCTCAGCAGATTTTAAAACGTCCACCTTTGGAAAGGCTATGATTTGAATTTGCTTGTTTTGGATAATATGTACATCTTTCCAGTCGGTGCTTTTTATTGTATGTTCGCTTTTTGGTGTAATCGACCATGCTAGTTGTATGAGGCGATTTGAAAGTATCTCCATACCCGATTCCTGAAAAATTGATGTTAGGATGTAAGAGTATTTGTTCCTCTATAAACCCCCTGTATTGTTTAGTTTCCTTGCAAATAAAAGCTTTGTAGATTTCCATTCAGTTAGGCAACCATTTGTATATATGGCGTCTAGATTTGTTATGTATTGATCATGATTTTATTTGCATGTAAGGCATCCTTTTAAATATTCTAGTTCACTACCTCAAGATTCATGGTGTGGTTCAATCTTTGCATGGTATAGGGTTCATTTCCAAGAATATGGCTTTTATTTGTTTTCCTATTAAGCTACCTTATATTTTTGAAGTGGTCGATCTTCTAGATGGGATAGGGTTCACCTTTTCCCTAGGTTTAGGTGTCTATGTTAACATTATAGTTGTTGCTTGGAATATTCTTAGTATGGTTCGTTTAACTAAGTTTTTCTCACTGTATTATGCTGAAATTTAGTTTCTCTGTGGCATCCATCTTTATATTGTCATTTTTTTGGTGAACTTACACATATTGATGCACGTGTGTGTGAGTCATTTATGTGGTGGAAGGTAGTGTTTTCAGATATGGGGAAAAAAATTTGTTATAGCTGCCGAGCGCCTTACTTTTTAGCCATCCTGCTTTAGCTTTTGAGTTACAAATTATATATATGTCTATGTGTTGGATTGTTTTGAGTGCTATGTTTTAGAATTATATATGTGTTCTTTCTTTTTAATAGCAGAACATTCATGTTTATATTTTATCTTAATATATGTGTGTGTGTGTGTGTGTTTCACTATACTGTTAGAGTTTAAATTAAAATATTTATTTAAATATATATATGTCAACATTTTAAATGACATATATATGTATAAATATATATACATGTATTAAGATTCTTATTAAATATAAAATTTGTTATGTTAAAATGTGTGTTTAATATGTAGAATACATTTATATAATTTCTTTGAAGTATTTAAATGTTTCTCCCAGTGAATGTCCAAAAGTAATTGATGAGTTAAAAATAATATTTGGAAATTATTACATTGAAGTATTAGAGAAATCAAAAGATCGAATTTACTGATTTTATCATGGATATACAAGTAGAATTGTAGTTGATTTCTTAAAAGGTTCTTTAAATTATTACTTTGTTTAGGATAGAAAGATTAAAGGTTGATTTCATCTTATGGATCCTTGATATGGGTCTCTTTTTGTGTTAATTTTTGAATTAAGGGACTTTGTGAGATGACTATCTTGTGGTCATGTTTCGAGTTTATGTGGGAACCCTTATCATTGAGTTACTCTCTACTAGGAGTTTATGGGTAGTTGATGTTATAGGCTTCTAGAGGCAATGGGGAAACATGTTTATGTTGTATTTCTATGGTTGTATCTTAGTGAACCATTTGGTCTTATTTCTGATTTCGAGCTCTTGTGGGTGTTACCATGTACCATGATTTTTCCTTGTGATATGGATTTTGGGCGAGAAGGTCCATGCCTCGCATTTGTATTTGGATTTTTGTGGCTAGTGCCTTGTGCAATTTGGCACACCCTTATAGTTTTTGGATTGTTTGGATGCTACTAGGAAGAGTGGCTCTTCATGGGAGCCAATGCACAAAGGGGCAGCCTGTGTAACCCATGGAAGATTTTCCTTAACAAGTGATAACCTAATAAATTTAACTAGTGGGTTTGGGTAGGATCACACTAAACAAGATAAATAGGATTTCTTGCCCATGTTGTTAGTGCTTTCATAGACTAAGGGTGGGCTAAGAAGGTCTGGTCAGCAAGATCACTACCTTGTCCTCACAAAAGGTAAGTGATTCCATATGTGTCACCCTATGGGGTCAGTGCCTAATGGGTAGGTAGTCAAGGTAACCATAGATGGGGGTTGGCATCTAGACTGTCAGGGTAACTCAGGGATGGGGGTCAGCGTCTAGACTATCAAGGTAACCCGTGACTGGACCTTGTGATGTCACTCTTCCCTTTAGCAACTATGTATGTTTGTTGCTTCCCCTTTGTTGTTCTTGAGCCTCTAGATGTTCCTTGTGTTTAATGTTCTTTGGTTGTGGAGCCTTGTTATTCGTCGTTCACTTG
Organism: Sequoia sempervirens; assembly: GCA_007258455.2. Taxonomy (NCBI): domain Eukaryota; kingdom Viridiplantae; phylum Streptophyta; class Pinopsida; order Cupressales; family Cupressaceae; genus Sequoia; species Sequoia sempervirens. Next base: position 17,798 of record VDFB02101242.1, on the reverse strand, counting down.
ACTATTCTTTGTCGTGGGTTTTTCTTGTCATCTCCTAGCACGAGGGGTGGTCCTTCGAGTCCACATGGTCGAGTGGAATGTTCTTTACACCCCATTGGGTTCCCAAATTGTGTTCATGAAGCATAGACTTGGTACCAAGGAAGTTGACCCAGAGCTTCACCATAGTTTAGTTGTGCCTTGTTCATTCTTGTATTACTTTTGTATTTGATGTATCATTCCCACTATGTGTCGAGAAGCACTGACATGCATATGTAATCTTGAAAATGATGTAATTTCATATTATCAATGTATATGTACATTCTTTGTTGATCAATATAATGTATGGATAATATTGGCTATATCATGTGTTTCATATATGGATGTTTCTCATTGATGAACTATAATGGGTGTATGACCATTATTTACTTATCTTATACCATGGTTTGCAATGTAATCTTGGGATTCATTAATTATCATTATGGAATAGAAATTGTGTTTAGTAATGTTGTCACGTGTACCCCAAAGGACGTAGTTGATATTGTATATGTATTATTGCATTACATGTATTGTATGTTAATGTATATCTTATGTTAGTTTACTTTTTTTTTTAAATGTGTTGTAATTTGTTAGTTTTAGTTGTCCTTTGGGGTTTGCGTGGCGGGGCATTACACAGTGTATCTTGGTTTACCCCTTACTGTTAAGGAAGTCACTCTTGACTTCTAGAATTCAGTCCTTGAAAGGATACAAAGGAAGTTGACAGGTTGGAAAGGTTCCATCCTTATTCATGCTAGAAAACTACAACTCTTTTCTATTACTCTTCAAGAGATCCTTGTTTACTTCCTTTCCATTTTCAAGATCCCCAAGTATATTGCTAAGAAGATTGAAAAAATAAAAAGGAATTTCCTATGGTCGGGGACTAAGGACAAGAAAAAGTTTGCTCTAGTTAAATGAGACAAAGTTTGTCAACCTAAACATTGTGGTGGGCTTGGGATAAGGAATATCTTTAGTTATAATAAGGCTTTGATGGCCAAGGTGGGTTGGGACCAACTGAGGAATAGGAAATATTGGTGCAAGATTATGAATACTAAGTATCTTCACAATAGACCTTTGATTAACTATCTCTTTGATGATCATCCTTTAGGTTCCTTGGCTTGGAAGAACATTTGTAGTCTATAGGGGATGCCTAGGACACAGATGAAATGGAAGATTGGAAATGGTAACAGTATCAGATTCTGGGAGGACCCTTGGTTATTTGACACCTCTTTGGAACACTCTAAATTTAGGATTCTAATGAGGTCAACACAGTGTTTCTTTTGTGTTTACATTAGAGATTACCTCCTTGGCCTAAGAGGGGCCAAAAAGTGGAATGAACTAGTTTTTTTCTACCCTACGTCTCCTAAGCTGGGTCTCCTTGCCAAGTCCCTATAGGAGCTACTCTCCCTTACTAGATTACTATTAACCAACATGGTGGATGAATTCTTCCAGACTCATGATAAGCAGGGTGATCTTTCATTTAAAATGGCTGACAATCTGCTGACAGACTAGTGTGTGGTCCTTGATCTTTGGAAGTGGGTTTGGAACAAACACATGATCCCAAAAATAAACTTCCTCTGGTGGACAGCCTACTATAACAGGATTCTTACACAAGACAATTTGAGGAAAAGGGGATTGTAGATCCCCAACAAGTGCATGTTATACAAGTGCAATGAAGAATTTGTGGACCACTTGTTGCTACACTGCTTGTTTGTTGTTGGTGTGTGGGAGTTGGCTTTAGAGCGATTGGGAATTCGGTGGACTATGTGTAAGGACATTAAATCTTTATCTTGAGCTAGTCTGGACCCTTCATTCACCCCTTACCTCGTGAGATCTGGAACTAGGTCCCCTCCATCATTTTTTGGTGCTTGTGGAAAGAGAGGAACAATAGGATTTTTAGGAATATTGAGATGAGCTTGAAGGAGGTGTTTGGTATAGGGTCTAGGCTCATCATAGAAAACATTTTACTTTTTAAAGGGAAAATTTCAGATAAAGGTCCGACTGAGTGCGAAATTATTATGACCAAAGCTTTGCATCAAAATCTTGATGCCAATTTCTATGACAACTCTAGATCCCTGGCTAGAGGGGACATTGTCTAGAAACCTCTGAACCATGGTTGGTATAAACTTAATTTTGATGGGGTGGCCAAAGGCAACCCGGGAAAAGCTAGCATAAGAGGTGTAGTCAGAGACTGCAAGGATAATTTTGTGGCTGGTCACTCGGGGGGATTGGTATCCAATCTTCTATGATTGCGGAAGCAATAGCATTACTAAAAGGCATCCATTTAGCTGTTACTATGGGGATTGAGAATCTACATATGGAAGTTGATTCTAAGTCTATCATCAATGTTGTTAACTTTGGCAGATTACTGGGATGGAGTGCTAAAGACATTTTATTAGAAATAAATATTTTTGTGTCTAAGTTGAATTTGAAGATTGCTACCCACATTTATCAGGATGGTAATCAAGTGGTTGATGCTTTAGCTAACCTTGGCACCCATTGGAAATTTTCTAAGTGCCAGCATAATTTGGGGAACCTACCACCAGGTATTCAAGGTTTAATCCTTGAGGAGAAAGGCCCTTATTTGATCCATGATAATAACTAATTATGCAGTTTTTTAGGCCTTATAGGGGTCCACATTCTTGTCTGATGGGCTATGTGGATGGGTGTGAATGCTAAGGTGTCTTACAAGCAGAAAATTTTGAATAATGAGGCGGAGTTCATTTTTAAAAAGGCCATAATGAAGAATTATGGAGAGTACTTTATGATTAAGGCCAAGTTGGGTCGTGCCTTACGTAATCTCTTTTTGGGGTTTGTGCTAAGCTCTCATCCTTGTAGATTTTTTATTTCAAATTTTATGTGACAAATAATTACGAGATGAAGCTTTTGATTGATCATATATTTTCCGCTATTTTCCTCCTTTACTAAAGGTTAGGATCTCAAGTTTATCTAAATTTGGCCCTATGGCCATCTTACATAGGTACTTGTACAAAACATGGATGGAAAACCTTCCATTTCCATCATTTCTTGCTTACCTGGCCACAAGTGTTTGAATATTTTCATTAATGAGATCACCAAGATTACCTTTAGGGATATAACTCCTCAAGTGTGTGTTCTATACATCGCCTTGATTTCCCAAGGCTGCATCATTTGGCTTAAACACTTAAGTGTGCAGGCCACCTATCACTTAACTAACATCTATAACCTTTTTCTCTCATAGGTTTAGTAGCTTTTCCATGTCCAAAGTAGCAATATGGGTGGCGAGAGGGTGAGAATGGAGCCTGAAAATTGTGGAGAATTTTGCAAGGATCCTTTGGTGTGGCACATTTGTGTTGAGGTGGGTTGGTGCCTTTGATGGAAATTTTGGTGGGTCATGACCCAAGTTTATTTGCGCAATTTGCAAATTCATGGAAATATAGAAGGGTTACCATGGGAGTTATTTCCTTCAAAGTGAATGAGGAGGTGATTGTACAAGCAGGAGGGTTGTTGTGTACTAGAAATAAGTACCCAAAGCATACTAAGGCCCAAGACAACGAAAGCCTGAATGCCTTCTTTTTGGGTAATGAAAAATCGGTTCATAACTAGTTGGGGTTTGAAAGAGAAGCTCTCCCGCCACCTTGGGACCAACTCTGCCTCACTCTCATGAAGTACGTTACCCTAGAAGGTAGATACAAAACCTACTATTTCTATCACTTCCCTCTTTTGAATCACCTCTGACACAAAATTTTGTTAAGCTTTCCTTTTCTTCTTATTTAGAAAGCTTTGTTGAGAAGTTCATTGAGGTTGCTTGCTAAAACCCAGAGGATACTCCTCCCTTGCTGCTCCACCAAGGACTCATTTTGAGGCTCTACCATTTCCATCTTGCGTTATGCCCACCCAAACCCATTTTTTTTGTCCATGTTGAGGAAATTGAACCCCCTGTTATGGCCAATATCTCCTCGGATGAGTCCAAAGGTCCCATCAGAAAAACCCCTCCAATTACCCCTGAAACTCATAAGCCTAAACCAACTGCCAAGAATTTTAAGGGGAGTGCGGGGATTTCCTAATCTAGTGTTGTGGCTAGTCTTTGTAAGCTTAAGTTGACCCTTGCCAAGTCTGTCAGCAAACCTACCACTAAAAATAAAGTTAAGGATGAGGGGAAGGATTTGATGGAGCCTCTAGCCATGGACAGTAGAGGAAATAATGTGGTGGGTAGGGACTCCAAGGGGGATACTATGGCTATTGCTACGATGGAGACTGGTGGTGAAAATCCCATCATCAGGAGGTCTAGTAGGCTAGCTAAAAATAACAAGAAAGTACAGGTTAATGAAATGGATGCTAATGAGGAACAGTCTAACAGCAAAGGTTTTAGGGATGTGGATGAGTCTATGGATGGTGAGGAGGAGTATGTTGAAGGGCCCCACACAATTTTGGATTTTATCAAAGTGCATAAGGAGAACTCAGCTTCCCAATCCTTGTACCCTCTGAATGTGGGGAGTGCTAATATTGAGAAGACTGTGGATAAAGGGGATGAGCTTTGTGTGCTACAAGAAAGGATGGGAAAGATGGAGAAGAAGTTCAATGGCTTGACCTATTTCACTATCAAGTTAGTCCACTATGTTACTAGCACACTCTTTGTTGTGATGAAGGATGAGATGGATAAGAAGACTACTGAAGAAGGCCCTAAATGGGTCGGGGATGATGTTGTCAATCTCCTCTCTCAGAATTGGGAGAATTCCAATTAATCTGTTGTTGTTGTGTGGTGTGTTTGTCTGTTGTTGGTCTGTTGTGTCTATGTTTTTTGGCTTGGTTATTTATGTTTTTTGGACTTGATCTTTTTTGGCCCTTGTGGCTCACCATGTAAAGGGTACAACACCCTGTGTTGCTTATCGTATCAAGAACATCTTCATCATATACTAGAGCCTTGAATTTTACTATTTGTTTGATGAGAGACCTCAAATTACTTATGTGATTTGACATAGTGATTTTATGTTCCATTTTTAATCTAAATAATTGAATTTTTATGAAAAAATTTACATTAGCTACTTTTCCTCCAAACAATTTATTCAAAATCTCTATAATTTTTAGAAATATTTTTTCTAAAACTATATGATATAATTCAATGTCAAAAAATACAAGGCCAATAATAGCTTTGTCTTTATCATCTCTTTTATGTCATTCCAATCATTCCAATCATTTATTTGCATTTGTATGTGGTTTTGTAGACCCATTCACTAATCTCCATAAGTTTTTATTCATTACTTACATTTGAATTCATATTTTCCAAACATGAAAATTGAAGCTCGAATACATGTCTCATGAATTCTCCATTTTCAAGAAAAAATACAAACTAATACCAACCTTTCTCCAAAAAAAATTAATATCAATTAAAAATATAAAATCTTCTTCTTATTATGCATTTTTGTCAAAAACAAAATGCATTTTTTAAAGGCTTAAAAGAAATATACTATGATTTTTTTAATTCTTAAGGGTTGGCAAGTGAAGCATTACATTGGAGGTTGTTACAGGAGAAAATCATGTGATGATTTGTAGCATGAAAGGACACCAATATACTCTTGATTACTTTTTCTCCATGTTCTATTTTAGCTTAAGATAATGACCACTTCTTAAAAATAATAGTTAAAATAATATTTATTTGAATCACAAGTAATTATGATGTATTGATCTATTGCAGAAATCACATTTCTTTATGCCCTCCATGTTTCCACTAGAGAGTTTGTTGAATGTCAAATTTGGATTTAGTCTATTTTATTCATACAATAACACACTTTTTTCTTTTGCAATTAATCTTTGTGAAGAATTTTTTCCTTTGAAAAATTTGGATTGTCCTCACAATTCTCATGGCTTTCTTTTTTTAATGGTATTTCACAAAAAATAATTATGATCTATACCATACTGGAAAAATCAAGAACATTACATTTGTACAATAATAATCACAAAATATTAATAATATTATTGATATTTGATTTTAGAATACATTATAATATGACTTTTATGAAACCTCTCAAATACAACTTCCCTAATTATCAACTTATAGAAATATAACTAATTATTAAATAAACATAAACAAATTACTAAAATTACTTAATTAAAATAAACCTTAATATTCCAACAAAACTTAAATCAAAAGTAAGATATGGAATCAAAAATGCCAACAACATCCATTACAATGCTCCAACAAAATTTGTCTAGTTGAGATCTATTAACATTGTTGTTTATTGGTAATCATATCTTGTATAACCCTTCCAATGGAGCAATTGTGTTGTATGAAGCTTCCAATTCAAGATTGGTTATCTCTTATAAAAACAAGAAACCTAAAAACTATTCAAATATCAAAACTATTGAATAGTTAAATTTACTTAATAATAATTTCAATTTATGATTTATTTTTTAAAAGTGAATAAAGTTAGATTGCATGTCATCACTTCGTCAATGCAAGATGCATGAGACTATTTAAGGGTCTATGTGAGAAAAATGGTTATGTATAATAATTTGTATGCTTGCAAGTTTTTCAAAATAAAAAATGTGCATAGTTTGAACTTTGTCTATTCAACTATCGAATATTTTTCAATGATAAAAACTAACAGAACTGTCTTTGATTCATAAAGACTTACCAAAAAACTTAAGTGCACCTCACAGCATAACATAAGCTTAATGTAATTCCAACACAAGTTTTAATCAAAAATTTGGTGACAAAATATCTGAAACCTTCGTAATAATGCAAAAAATCTTTTCCTTTTCAATAAATAAACAAACAGATCGTGAAAAGGACTCAAACAAATAAAAGATTTAAATTTTTACAGTCAAACATCTAAATACAATAGATCAGGATAACATTGTTAATGTTAGAAAATAGATTTACCCATGATATTGCCAAAACTTGTTATCTTATAGCAAAAAGCATTGTCTACCTGACTTACAATACTAACATAACAACGAAATGAGATTGGTACCCACCTTGGGTGAATCAAGTATAGACTTCATTATTTCTATTACGCCTTTGATTGTTCTTTGATTGAACATTGTCATGACATTTTTTTCCTCTATACTTGGACCAGTATAGGGCATGCCCAGAGATAGTGTACAATCTACAACAAACAAAACTATTGTACTTAGAGTTGTTGTAAGTCTTCATTAGGCAACTGATAAGGTCCAACTCCTTCAATTCCCACGCTGGATCAGTAGTTACAAAACTACTGTTATTGCTATCATCCAAACTCTTAGTAATTCCAGAAACAGCTTCACATGAACTTGCATTGAACAAATCCATACTGCAACTGCATCTTCTTTTCTTCTTCATAGGTGAGCAGCAGAGCTTCAATTCAAGCTCTCTCTCATCCTTTTCCCAGCAATCCATATCCCTGAGATCCATAAACCCACTTCAGAAAACACAGTCCTCAAATCCATAAACTCAAATCAAAATCATGAAGCAAAAAGAATAAGGCAATTTTTGATAGCCCAATATGCCATTTTGGCTAAAGCACATTTAGAACTCTAATTTATGATTAAACCCAACACTCAACTTATCTTTGTAAAATAGGAAGCAACTATGGATTGAAATATATCACTTAAAAGAAAATGCCTATGAACGCTAATGTTGTTAGCTCCTGTAAAAGGAAACTAGCTTCCTTGCTGTCATATAGAAGAAATGAGGACATAGGAAAACCCATACAAATAAAACTTGAATGACAAATACATCTCTAACTCAGCCAGTCCTAGAAATAATAATATTATGAAACCTTAAAATATTGGCTACTAGTTGGAAAATTGTGCACCCAACGGCATCCAATGCATTAATATTATAACATTTCGATCCCATGGATGTCCGAATAAAGTTGTTGAGGGCAGGCAACGTATTGTAATTTTCAACTCATTTACAAACCCTCAAAAAATATACAGATTTAATGAACTAAAACATCTCAATTAACTCAACTAAATGGCTAACCTATCTTACGAGAAATGATTTCAGTCAACTAAATGGCTTACCTATCAAATGCTACAAAAACCCACCTTTAAAATAGTATAGCAATTGAAATTTTGATACACCTACAATTATTGACAAAGAAGTCATTGAATGATGCAAGGCATTCATTATTAGTAGCTACGACTTAACAGGGAAAGGAATGTACACACACCTTTCGTCATTTTAGAGACCAAATGTATAATGCATAACAACAATGTCAAGACAGATATTAATCAAAATTTTGTTTATTGGAGATTTCATTACTTGGTAACTGTCTTATCTTATAATATTGTATAATTTGTTTCGTTTGATGAAAAATGTGATAAAAGCATTTAAAGCATTCTGAAACTGATTGCATGGCGTATTACTGTTAAAATAAGTAATTACTCCCGCATGCAGAAAATCTAGGAATAATCTGAGTCAGAGTCAGTTTGTTTTTCAGTTTAATTAGAAAAATCAGTCATAGTTCAGTTTGCATGAAGTAGGTTGCCGGAAGCTACTTAGAAAGTCTAAAATAAATCCAATCGAGTTCTGTTGTAATGCAGAAGTTTTTTGTTCAATAAAAGATCAGAGCCGCAGCTCTATTTTGGTGTGAATATTTTGTTTTTCTTTCGACTCTGCCTTTCTAACAGAGTGGTATCAGAGCTAGGCGATGGATAAATGATTTCAGAAGATTGAAAGCTAGATGCTAATCGCTAAGATTTGTGGAGAGCTCCTGTTTGTTGCAGAGATATAGAAGATCCATTGGAGATTGCTGTTAGAAGCCCAGATCCGTTGCAGTTTTGTTAGATGCGAAGCTGTGAGGAGATTGAACATTAAATTGCTGTCAATTTTAGAAGACGTCGTAAGGAGAAAGGAAGTGTTGATCACAGATAAAGTTGTTGCCAATAGACATTGCAAGATCGCCGCATTGTAAGCCAAATTCGCTGGATAAGTTGAGCACGAGCAGGGTTGGAGATCAAGCGGATTGTTCAGCAGAAGATCCCTTTGAAGAACCCAAAATAATTTGAGGAACATGGCTTCAGCCAGCAGAGATTATGTTCAGCTGCAGCTTCCACCGCTCACAGGGAAGAACTATGATGTGTGGGCCATTAAGATGGAGACTCTGTTATGAGCTCAAGATGTTTGGGATTACATTAAGACTGGATATCCTGAACCTGCAGATGACGCAACGGAACAAGCTCTCACAAATGCACAGAAGGACCAATTGAGGTTAAACAGAAAGAAGAATGCACATGCATTGCATCTTATTCAACAAGCAGTGGATGAAGTTATATTCCAGAAAATCATGACCATGAAATCGGCAAAGACAGCATGGGAGATATTGGCAACGAGCTATCAAGGTATGACCAAAGTAAATACTGTTAAGTTGCAGAATACTAGGAGAGAATTTGAAAGCCTGCAAATGAAAGAAACAGAGAATATTGATTCATTCATGAATCAAGTTTTGATCATTGTAAATCAGTTAAAAGTATATGGTGACGAGATTAAAGATCAGACAGTGGTTGAGAAAATTCTCAGATCTCTATCTACAAAATTTGATGCAGTAGTACCAGCTATTGAAGAAGCCAAGAATTTGGCTACACTGTCAGTTGATGAATTGATGGGATCACTTCTATCCCATGAGGCTAGAATAGACAGAAATAAGAAAGATTCCTCCATAGAAACTGCTTTTAAAAGTCAGGTTTCTATCTCAAGAGACAGAGGTCGAGGTAGAGGTAGATCAAGAGGCAGAGGTCGAGGCGAAAGATATGGCAGTCAGAGAGATGGCAAAGAAGAGCGAGAACAAGAGAGTGGAAGCAATAGTAGAAGCTTCAACAGCAATCAAAGATTCGATAAATCAAAGGTGAAATGTTACTATTATAATAAATTTGGTCACTATGCACAGGATTGCAGGAAGAAGATGGCTGATCAAGGAAAGCAGAGTGCAAATGTAACTACAGAAAGTAATGATTCCCTGTTCTTAGCTTGTAATACAATGCATGAATCTGCTGATAACATTTGGTTATTAGACAGTGGTTGCAGTAACCACATGACTGGCAACAAGAATCTGGTTGTAGATCTAGATGAATCGGTCAAGACAGAGGTAAAATTGGGGACTGACAAGACTGTGGATGTAAATGGCAAAGGAGCAGTCAACATACTGACCAAGCAAGGGGATCAGAAGACAATTTCAGAGGTATACTATGTTCCAGGTTTGAAACATAATTTGATTAGTGTTGGTCAATTGATGGAGAAAGGATATAGAGTTATTTTTGAGGGACATGATTGTCTCATATATGACAAACCTCCAAGCAAGCAGCTGATAGCGAAGGTGCAAATGACGAATAACAGATTGTTCCCTCTGGTCATGAAGTACAGAAATCAGGTCAATTCTTTTGCTCAAAAGGCTGCATGTGTTGATGATTATTGGTTATGGCACTTTCGGTTTGGACATTTGCATTTCTCTGGTTTGAGATTATTGCAGCAAAAAGAGATGGTTAGAGGATTACCTCCCATCCAAGAACCCTCCAGTATCTGTGAATGTTGTATCTTGGGAAAGCAGCACCGTGAAAGTTTTCCGAGAGGAGTTGCATACAGAGCAAAGAAGCCATTGGAGCTGGTTCATACAGACTTGTGTGGACCCATGCAGACCCAGTCGCTTGGTGGAAGTTATTACTTCCTCACATTTATTGATGATTTCAGCAGAAAGACGTGGATTTATTTTTTGAAGCAGAAGTCTGAGACTTTTGAAAAATTCAAAGAATTCAAAGCCCTAGTAGAGAATCAGAGTGATAGTCAGATCAAAGTATTGAGATCAGATCGTGGTGGAGAATATGATTCAAATGCATTTCATGCTTATTGAAAACAACATGGAATTAGAAGGCAATTTACAACCAGCTATACACCACAGCAAAATGGTGTAGCAGAGAGGAAGAACAGAACAATTATGAACATGGCAAGGAGTATGTTGAAAGGAAGAAATTTGTCAAATGAGTTCTGGGCAGAAGCAGTTGCATGTGCTGTTTATGTGTTAAATAGATCTCCTACAAAAAGTGTGATGAACAAAGTTCCACAAGAAGCATGGTCAGGTATGCCTTGTAGTGTATCTCATTTTAGAGTGTTTGGATGCATAGGATATGCACATGTACCTAGAGAACTAAGAGGCAAGTTAGATGATAAAAGTGAAAAGTGTATATTTATTGGGTACAGTGAGCATTCAAAAGCATATAAATTATATAACCCTGTCACCAAAAAGACTATAATCAGCAGAGATGTGGTGTTCAAAGAACAAGAGTCATGGAATGGGAGTGTAGACAAAACTATTGATGCAACAATACCACACATAGAAGAAGAAGATGTAGCAGAAAATGAGCAGCAAAGATCACACGAAATGACACCAATCAGGGACATGCCAACAAGGACTCCACGATATTCTGAACAACATGGATCATCAAGAAGGTCAATAGATCAGAATATTCCCAGCTATCAGTCAAGTAATGAGTCAAGTAATGGTAAGAGGAAAATGAGAAGTTTGCAAGATATTTATGAAGATTTAGATATTAGTTCGAATTTTGCATTATTGTCATTTCAACCCTCATCATTTGAAGAAGCTGTCAAAGACAAGAAATGGGTGAAAGCAATGGATGAAGAAATAAAATCTATAGAGAAAAATGATACTTGGAATTTGGTTGAGTTACCTAAAGATAAAAAACCCATTGGTGTGAAATGGATCTACAAGACGAAGTTGAATGAAAAAGGAGAGGTTGACAGATTCAAAGCAAGGCTTGTAGCAAAAGGGTTCTCTCAGCAACCAGGAATAGACTTTGGAGAAACCTTTGCTCCTGTAGCCAGGTTGGATACGATAAGAGCAGTCTTGGCAATAGCAGCTCCGAAAAAGTGGAAAGTGTATCAGATGGATGTCAAATCAGCCTTTTTAAATGGCATTCTTGAAGAGGAAATCTATGTGCAACAACCTTCAGGTTATGAAGTTGAAGGTCATGAAGACAAAGTTTACAGACTGAAGAAAGCGCTCTATGGACTTAAACAAGCTCCAAGAGCTTGGTATAGTAGAATTGACAGTTATATGATTAGCAATGGATTTAGCAGAAACAACAGTGAACCAACTTTGTACACAAAGGTAAATCAGCATGGGAAAATTTTGATTGTTTGTTTATATGTAGATGATATGATTTATACAGGTGATTTTGAACTAGATCAGTTTAAAGCAGCAATGAGTAAAGAATTTGAAATGACAGATCTTGGTCTTATGAAATATTTTCTTGGCATAGAAATTGAGCAATCAGAGAAAGGGATTTTTATTTGTCAAGGTAAATATGCAAAAGAATTGTTGAAAAGATTCAGAATGGAAAGTTGCAAACCTGCACCTACACCAGTTGCAACAGGTACAAAGTTGAGTAAGGATGATGAAAGTTCATATGTAAATCCAACTATGTTCAAAAGATTGGTTGGCAGTCTTATGTACCTCACAGCTACAAGACCGGATATTATGCATGGAGTTAGTCTGATTTCTAGATTTATGGAGTCACCAAAAGACTCACATTGGAAAGCTGGCAAAAGGATTCTGAGATACATAGCAGGAACTACAAATTGTGGCATATTGTATGCGAACACAGAAAAGAAAGCATTGGTTGGATATACTGATAGTGATTTTGCAGGGAGTTTGGATGATAGGAAAAGTACTTCCGGTTATGTGTTTCATCTTGGTTCAGGAGTAATCTCATGGGCATCTAAGAAGCAGCCCATTGTGACACTTTCATCAGCAGAAGCTGAATATGTAGCAGCTACAGCAGCAGCGTGTCAAGCAATATGGTTACGCAGAGTTTTGGATGGACTTCAGCAGAAACAAGAAGGATCAACAACAATTTTCTGTGACAACAATTCAGCCATTGCACTATCGAAGAATAATGTGTACCATCAGAAGAGCAAACATATAGATACAAGATACCATTTTATAAGAGAACTTGTGAACAATGGAGAAATTTATTTAGAGCCTTGTAAATCAGATGATCAGTTGGCTGATATATTTACGAAGCCATTAGCAAAAGATGTATTTGAATTTCATAGAGATAATTTGGGCATTGTGAAAGTTGATGTAATCAGCGGGTAGTAATTAAGAGGGAGTGTTAAAATAAGTAATTACTCCCGCATGCAGAAAATCTAGGAATAATCTGAGTCAGAGTCAGTTTGTTTTTCAGTTTAATTAGAAAAATCAGTCATAGTTCAGTTTGCATGAAGTAGGTTGCCGGAAGCTACTTAGAAAGTCTAAAATAAATCCAATCGAGTTCTGTTGTAATGTAGAAGTTTTTTGTTCAATAAAAGATCAGAGCCGCAGCTCTATTTTGGTGTGAATATTTTGTTTTTCTTTCGACTCTGCCTTTCTAACAATTACGTCTGTATCTTGGCAAGTCACCACATAAATCATCACATCGATTTTCTCATTCTTCAACATCAACAATAATTTAAAGCTATTACGGTATCATGGCACCATGGTACTTACCTAGTTCCAATGCAGTTGGAGATGGGTATCGAAGAGGAGGAATACCAACTCTTACTCGTGCACCCGCCCAGCTCCTATGGTGAATTGAAATGGACTGAGATCTAAGGAGAATAAATAGACTCTACATCTGATATTTCTCCCTCATTTTTTTGGAAGCTTAACTTATGGTATACTTCAGCATCCTCCTCATGGACACATACACATAAGATACATCTTTCTGGACATATACACAATATGTCCCCACTGTATCCACACCTGCATCGACATTCCCAACCAGCGCTGCCCTCAAATTGCACATATATAACTCTGCAAAATTTATCCATTTCAAATCAGTATCTTAACGCGCTCTCTCCATGATTACTATCCAGTGAACCAGTGACGCCCCTCCACCTGTGATCATGAAGAAGAGCAGACGTGGCCCACGCTCCAGGAGTTACATTCTACAGGCGCTCTCTGAATTTCAGAACGCCCGCGCTCACTATTAGACTATGATTTTCCCCGTCATACTGATCTTTTAGCAAGGCCACGATTGGGAACTGGCAGAATGGATGCTATTTATGGTTATCTGAGTGAAAGAATGGTCAACCGCAAATTTTCTACATAGTAAGAAGAAGAATATGATAATCGAAAGACACTTGGCTGCTATACTGTGCACCTCAGATTTGGAGAATCATGCCGACAACTAATTTTAAATGGGGTTTCCATTGATTGTGCCAATGAAAATCCTATCTTGGATTAGCCAAATTTGTCTTGGATTGGCTTTTATTTCTCTCAGACAGATTTTGTTATTCATGCATAATAGAATAGAATGAGAAGAATGCCATATAACCCAGTTCTCACTGTTTTATTAGTCATACTTGGAGCATATATTTCAGGATGTCCTGCCCTGCGTTTGGCTATGGAAGGCGATACCCAACCATAGTATTCCTCCGTTACCAGAAACGCAACAGGAAGCTTACGTTTCCCGTTGAAACGAACGACACGTCATTGAATCGGACGACCCATATAAAGCATCCCAATTTGAAAACTTCATTAATTATCTGCCTGTATGCCACTCGCTTTGCTTACGTACATAATCGTCCTATTCTAATATATGATCGAAAATCTATAATAATATAAATATTAATGTTAAAATAAAAATATTTATACAGATAGATGGAGCAAATAAGGGACTCTCAAAATATAGTAAAGATAAACATCTTACAAACTAACACACTTATTTAGTGATTGGACAAGAAAAATGAATACTCTATGATAAAAATATGTTAATTTATATAGAATCGATTTTATAAAATCAATAATTAGTAGGAAATAACTATTAAGTTGTGTTATTAAATCTTGACTACAAAGTATTTTGACATAATCTTATCCTTTAGAGTCATGCACAATCTCTAGATTGATTATCTTAACCAAGTATATTTGACCTACACAATATTTAAATTTTGCATCCCTGTTGGAAAGAAAAAATGCACTCATGGTATATTCTATATAGATCAAGATTGATGAATAAGGAGAAAGAGGCTCAAAATCATAAATTAGTCATTCATCTTCAACATTTACAACATTACATTCTATGGTTTTATTAAGCCTTTCTTCCTTTTAGCTACCCAAACCACTAACTACCAACTAACACAAATAATAACTAACTAAAAACTAACATCTAATAAATTAACATTAAATTATTAATTTATTATTTATTACATTATTCGATATCATGCACTATTTTTTTCTAATGCCCCCTTTAATGTTGACATATAGACTTTATTTTGTTGCTATAGTATCAACAATTAGCTTATCTCATATTCATCCTCTTCAATGATTTTTTTTCTTTGGATGGTAGTTTCTATTGATAATGTATTTGATTACAATATGCAAATACAAAATACATTACACCCTTATGGCTCCAAAATCCTAATATCTCCTCTATCAAATAAATCAATTGTAACCATTCAAATGCCTTTATCTTCTACATCAAACAATGAATTATTATCGATATTATTCTCAAATGGTTTTTATATTTTGTTTTTCTCTTCATTAGCTATTCAAAATATTTTGAATTTGTATTTTTTTAAAGAAATGAGAAAGATATTGCAATTTTAGTGAGAATGTGTTAAATTATCATTTTAAAATCAAAACAATGTAACAACAATAGAATGACACCTAACAAAACCATGATTCCTCCTTTGCATAGTTTGATTATCCATCAAAGAGCAACATAATATATCCATACCTATTTTGAAACAAATAAAGCTTTAGAATTGAAAGATAAAAAGCTTCTTCTCAACCACCTTAACCTCTTGCACTTTTCTACAACACCTTAAATTTTTACAATTTTGAATGTATATTTTTTTTATTTATTTTTTTCTATTTTTGTTAGATGCAATGAAAAATGGAACGAATCAAATGAAAAAATTGAACAATATAGAGATAGGAGAGAAACTAGATGAAGGAAAGGAACAAGATGGAGAAAGAAGAGAAACTAGATGTAGATGGATGGTGAAGTCAATAGATTTGCATGTGGTTTGTATTGTTCCTCTATTGATAAAATGCAAGAATGATATACGAATGGATGATGAACGCAATAGATTTATATGTGGTCCACAATGCTCCTCTATTAACATAATGCAAGATTGGTGGATATATAATAATGAATTTTTTATGTGGTTCCAATTGCATCAGCGTTGAGGACCCCTTTGGAGAAAGAAAAACAAGTGAATAGAAGGCATATAGGAGGTCCAAAAAACCTACTTTGATACCATATTGAAAATGGGAAAGACAAAAGGCACAAGGATCGAGTACACAAATTTAGTCATTTATCTTCAATATTTATACTATTACACTATATGGCTTTATAAAGCCTTTTCTAACTACCAAAACCACTAACTACTAATTATTTTGATTAAAAAAAGGGGTTCTAGGTCTAATACATGATAGAACACTAAGATCAAATCCCTTTTCAAAAGAACATTAGGATGCAAATCAAGGTGATTAGATTGAATTTCAACCATGAAGGTGAGCCAATAAAACCTGGATCTGCATCCTTTAGGGTCTAGGAAATGAATGGAATTTAATTGCCCCAAATAACCCTATTAAACAATGTGCCCTAGACTAAAAATGCAAGATTTTGACAACTAAGAAATTGTAAGAGAAATTCTGACACCAGCTCTTGACTGAGGAAACTGTGCACCTGTGATATAAATTTCCCTAATTTATTGGGATGTTGGTGTTGGGGCATCACTATCCTACTAGGTATTTTTTAGATTTGTTTTTGCAATCCTTTGATGTCAAATATGCACTTTTGTTCCCCATCTACAAATTGGTCAGATCATTGTTAGATATTTATGTAATTGAGTTTTCATGAGTTACCAAGGCTTAGAGTTTTGAATGCAACAATGAATAAAATTTCTTCAAGCTTCCTTTCAATCCTCTTCAACCTAAGATCTATACATTCACAAAGAGGAAATGTTGGGCCATTTTAGGGGCTTACCTTAGTCAAACCCTATGTAAGTGTTTCCACTTCCACAATGGCAATTTCAATGATAAATAGGTAATGAAAGGAAGGAATGATGAAATCATAAAGTCTTGCACTCACCACCCTTCAATGGCTTCCTTGAAGGACTGAAATCATATACATCATTTTAAGGACCGTCTTGGATCTTTCTTGATTGATTTGCTTGAATTCTTAAATTCTTTGGAGACCTACAACAAAGGTTTACCTTCACAAAACAATAATAACATATGAAATCACATACACTTTGACATGATGTGGGATTTTGAATTGATGCAGGAGTATCCAGTCGTGTAAGGGCAATCTTGCATCACCCAAAAATAGTTAAATTTCAAGTTTCTCAGTTTTTATATTTTTTTGTATTTTTGGATACCCTTTTCATCATAATGAAATTCTCAATTTATGGTTTTTATTTTCTATTCCTTGGTTGAAAGATATTGCAGTTTTAGTTTTCCAGATTTGCACCTGAAAATCTTCCGAGTTAGATTTTAGGCACTTAGAGTTCCCGGATCAGCCCTGAAATTTGCCAAAATTGGCATAGAAAATTTTGAGCGTGTTATTGACTTCGAGACCTTTCCAATGGTTCAAATGGTTCGTGAATTGGAGTCTTGGATCAAAAGTTATGGCCCCGGGAAGTTGGCACACTTTCTAGAAGATACAATTGCAAATGTTCTTTTGAAATTTGAACTTCAAGTTGTAATTTTTCGGTGCCAAACCGCCTAAACTCAAATTTGAATGTTGTTTTGGCTCCAAAACTAAAGAGGAGCTCTATTTATGGGCAGGTTTCTAATTTTTGGGTAACTTTTGGGGACAAG